>RQTK01001283.1:100276-120756 GCA_003991915.1 Elysia chlorotica
TGGCAACCACAGCATAAAACCCTCTGTAGTGATGTGGAAGATGTTCAACGCCGTGCCACTAAACTCCTTGCATCCATCCGGGATAAACCGTACCCAGAACGCCTAGCAACTCTGAAACTTCCAAGCCTAGAATTCCGCTGCAAACGAGGTGACATGATAGACTTGTGGAAATACATCCATGGCGTATACGACACTGATCGCCCGCACTTTGATATTGGGAATTCTCGGGACACCAGAGGAAACAGCCTGAAAATCTACAAACATCGCTGCAGGCTGAACTTACGCAGCAACAGCTTTTCTCACCGAGTGATAAATGACTGGAATGGCCTACCAGAGAGTGTTGTGACGGCACCAACTGTGAACTGCTTTAAGAATCGTTTGGACAAGTGCTGGGAGAATCACCCCTCTCTGTACAACCCCCAATGTGCCTCTTAGGTTAATTGAGACAGCCCAGTACTATATGATATGTAAAACATCGTCTAAGCCACGCATGCCACATACTAGTACTAGGACCATACAATTTAGATCGATGAAAAGATCGAAAGGTCTACAACATCGAACATTTCAAGGTTCAAGGTTCAAGGTGTAGACCTTAGCAGCCTGCAGTCTAGATTCATCTCAAGTTCTAGATCAAGATCTCGATCTAGATCTAGATTATTTACACTCTAAACCTAGAAATCTACGTTTTGCTTAGTGATCCAAAGTCTAGATCTAGATCTATACTAGATTTAAGGGTGTACAAGTATAAGACTTGAAATAATCAGAATTAAACTTAAAGGCCTAAGGTAAGGTCATGTTTTTTTAAAGGTAATAAGGTTCCATTAGTGAGGGTTAGTGGCATCCATTTTAGTTCAGCGAATATGCCTAAAAGCTTTTGTTAAATTAAAAGCTGACCTTCTTAGGGCAATTATAGAAAGGAAGTGTCTGGTGAAAAAAAATTGCCTAGATCTACATTTCAAAATCAACAGCTTACAGCTCTAATTTTATTTTAAAACTGGCAATACACAAAACCTTTTAGATCAAGTGGTTTAAAATAGTGTCCTCAGACACCATGACTCTAACTATAAGATCTAGTACAGTTAGAACTAAAGCCTAGGAGTTAAATGCTCACCTAGACTTGTGATGATGATGGAGTTAGGGCTGTTATAATAGATCGCTACATCCATTGCTTGCCAAGCTCACTTCTCCCCTTCTCTTGGACCACTCCTCAACGAGATCAGGTTACAGCCCTGGTTCTCTTGGCTCCACCCTTAAGTCTTTGTTGCCACCATATCATTGTGGTCCCTCTCCCTAAGCTGGATAGTTAAATTTATTAATTTTCACTACTGGTTGTTACAATCTTGAATTTTCATGCTATGGAATTTGATAAAGTCCGTAGATAAAACCACAAATTGTAAAAATCATGTTGTTATACATGAATGAAAATAGTTGGACAATTAGACATTTAAAAATACATGGAAATACAATTTTAGACCATTTGGTTCAATTTTTTTTCCTTTTTATGCCCTAAAACTGGACTTTTTTTTTGGGGGGGTGGGGGGGGGGGTGGAGCTTAAATGGTAGAATATTCTGATCAGTATATATCTGCAAAATTATTAAACTTACATTTTGCAACTAAAATATATCAGCTATAGGCTTTTAAAGCAAAATCTAAAAGATTGATCAAAACCTTTTTGATTTTATGGCATATGACATCATTACTAATAGAGAGCAGCCAAAAAATAAGGGTAAGGGGTGATAAAACACAGACTTTTCAATTGAGAATAAAATCCTTGATTCAGCCTATAAACAAAATGCTGCATAAAAGTTATGCGAAGTCTCAAGTCTATATCTTAACAACTTTTTTAGATCTTGATCAGCGTGCTGAAAAAGACATGAACATTTTGAGAAAACAACAAAAGATTGAAAGAAAGAATACAATTTGTGAAAAAAAAAATGCTCAAAATGCTGCATAAAAGTTATGCGAAGTCTCAAGTCTATATCTTAACAACTTTTTTAGATCTTGATCAGCGTGCTGAAAAAGACATGAACATTTTGAGAAAACAACTAAAGATTGAAAGAAAGAATACAATTTGTGAAAAAAAAAGCCAACTACTTAGCTTATAAGGCACCCGCTTGGTAACCATAATTTCCACTGTCTTCCTCAGCCCTGGCAAGGGTCTTTTCAGCTCTTTTTGTCTTTTTTTTTGATGGTTTTGCTAAAAAAATAAGTTTACTAACTTGTAAGCTAAAAACAAGTCACAGCGCTAAGGTAAGAAAAAACAGACCTACCTTACTAAATATTCAAAATGAAACATTTCTAATTATCTTTTTCTATCATACCAATTACCATATCAAAACATTTAGATGAGATAGAAGTTTCATATTTATAAGCACACAAAAAATTGGCCAAAAAAGTCATTTCTATCAACATTTTGAATGTCTAACCTTCCCTTAAATTCTTTTTTTTTTTTCAACCTATTTTATGAATTTTTTTTTACAGTGAACCACACGTTCAGACCCACCTGAAAAATGTCTACAGCTGCCTGTCGATTGGAATGCTGACAGCTGCCCTGGGGGCATACACCCACTTCTACACTGGCCTGGGCCAGGTACGAAGACATCTCCGTTTTGTTGAATTTTGATTAAAATAAAGATTTAAAAAAAAAATTAACAGAAATCTACAGGGAAGTTGGTTCTTTGTTTATATGTAAGAACAGCTGATTAAAATTTTTTTAATGTAATTTGATTCGTGCTAGGATGCATAAATAACCAATTAATGTCAGACTTATTTTAAGAAGTAACATTGTAGATCAGACTTACAAGCACAAACACAAATTTGGCAGGTAAAATTGAAAAAAAATTTTAACATTTTATTTTTGTAAGCTGATAGTATTTTATTTATCTAATATGGCATTGCTATGATTATAATCACAACAGATAAATGCAGTGCACCAGGATAACGAAGCCAAAGTTACAGGAAATATTTTAAAACCTTTTTCTATCACACCATACATGTGTTCTGCACATTGATATCCTAAATATTCGCACATCTTTGCATTAAAACATTCTTTTTTGAAATAATCATAGCTTTTAATACTTTAGTTTGTAAAAAACTCCCCCAAAATAATGCACACGCAAAGAATAGGCCATAAATCATGCCATGTGAAAGGGTTAACAAAGGTCTACCAATCTGTATCTATAGTTGTGTTTCAAAGATACATTACAGCCCAACTCTATTTTCAAAATATCTCACAAAGAATAGACCTTGAATCATGCTGCTTGAAAAGGTTAATTAAGGTCTATTAACATGTATTGTCTGATTTTAAAGACAAAACACTATACACTCCCTTCTTCTGTCCATGTGAATAACAGTGGTACCTGATGACAACCCTGGCCTCCTTGGGCCTGATGGCCTGGCTGGCAACGACCCGCCACTCGAAGGAGACAACCTCCACACGCATGGGCATCTTCACTGGCTTCACCTTCCTGTCCGGCATCTCTCTGGGACCCCTGCTCGAGGCGGTCATCAGAGTGGATCCCAGGTGCGTCTTACAATCGGGAACCCTGGGGGGGAGGGGGCAAAACTATGGTTCTGTGATGGCGATTTTCTGAAAATTTACAGATTTTCAGTAACGAAAAAACAGTTTTCAAATCAAAGTTTGGTAAAAGCCTGCTGAGGGGATGAGTTTGATGTTTGAAAGAATTTGTCCAATAACCAGATGAACAGCTATGGGGTTGGAAATAATTTGTAAAAAATGAAGCTCAATAACCCAAATAAAAGGTTTTCTCTTTTTTTGTTCTCCAACAATAACCAAAAGAACGCATTGTTTCTAATCACTAATGGTTTGTTTTGTTCCAGCATCATCTCCACAGCGCTGGCGGGAACAGCCGTGGTCTTCATCAGCTTCACCCTGGCCTCTCTGCTCAGCCGCAACAGGACCTTCCTCTACATGGGAGGTAACTCAACCACCTGTCTATGTTGGCTAAGGCCCTATAGTGCTGATTCAAAAGCAACAAACTCAAACATACATATCTTTATAGGAGAGAATCTCTCTACTTGTTTAACACTTCTCATTTTCCCAATGAAAACCCTATCCAGCAATGGGTCTAAAGACTAACACTCAAGTTTACGACAGCATTGTCATTTTTCCTGTAAATTTACTACAATGAGTTATCTTTTTTTACCCAATATGCTATTCATCTTTATGCAAAAGGGTTCATCTAAAAAAGAATAATGATCCAGTTGGCATCACTGTTTTTTAGAGTAAGTGCCCACTACCTATTTAATGCCCCCTAGGTTTCCAAGGAAATCTATCTGGCTATGGGTCCCAAGACTAACATCTGACAATTTTTGTGTGAACCCATCATTCACTACTCTCCATTTCTCTCTATTATTACCTTCCCATATATCAATCATCATAGTTTTAGATTAAGCAAGATCAGAATTCAAATGCAAGATTATCCAGTGCACTAAGTCTACTTGGAGATATGCTAATCTACAGCAATATAAAGGTCTAGGTTAAGATAACAAAGAAGGAATTCATACTTTCCGTCATGTTGATAAATTCTTAAACTTAATTTAATGTTTTCTGTGAATTTTCTGAATTCTCTAAATAATTATCTATATAAGTTTTGTAAAGGAATTTTTAAGACTTGAATCACAAAAAACACAGAGAGATGAGAAATACAACCAATTTTGCTTCATATCATGAAATATAAAATTGATTAATTTCCATGCTTTTTGCACAGCAGCTACACACATTGAAAAATGACTTGTGTGACTTTGGCTGATGCAGTTTTTTACTGGTTGGATCGGTGTCCATATAATGTGACCAGCTGAGACTAGAGACCACATCTTTGTGTGGAAGCATATAAAATTGTCAGATATTAATCTTGGGGCCCATCTACTATAAAAAATATTTAGTGCCAACGTTGGACGTTTAGCAAAAAACAAACAAGTCCCCCTTACTATCTGCCTGATAATTCCTCCTCAGGATTCCTGATGTCTGGCCTCATGTGGCTCACCCTCATGGGATTCCTCAACATCTTTTTCGGCTCAAGGATGATCTTTGATGTAAGTTTATTGTTCCACGTCTTTGATAGAGTCTAATTATTGATGACTTTAGAAGTTAAGAAACCATTAAACCAACAAATCAACCAACCAAGTTGCTGTGTCAGTGATTTTTCCCTCAGTGATTCATTTTGGTTTGTGTTACTGTTTTCAATAGTTTCTTTATTTTTCTTATCAGTCTTTGGCTTTGTTAGAATCAGACTTACACAAAGTCTTCTTGATTTCATTCATTTAATTTGTATTTCCCATACCATATCAAACATTATTATTATTATTATTATTATTATTATTATTATTATTATTATTATTATTCTTATTATTTTTATTATTACTACTACTATCATCATTATCATCATCATCATCAGTAGACATGAAATATTTGTATGATTTCAACTAAATACTTTTCATATTCTGAAGGGTCTGTATAATATTATTTCTGTTTAAATTCACAGATGTACATCTATGGAATCCTAGCCCTTTTCTCTTGCTTTGTCCTGTACGACACTCAACTCATTGTGGAGAAGAGACGCCGCGGGGACGATGACTTCATCTGGTAAGACTTTATTCTTGTGTGTCTCTTGGTCGATATTTTTATCTAATGAATACACAGTGGGTTCCGAGACATATTATTGTAACTGCCCATGATTAAAAAGGGCAGATACAATGTTTTGCCTCCAGACTGGCTATATCAGTATATGATCGCTCTGGCATATCTCATTTTTTTTAATTAAGAAAGAAAAAAAAAAGATTTATCTTTATGTTAGTAGTAATCCTCCTGTTGTTTTTCCTCAAGTAATCAAAAAGACCTTGGGGCATTTTAATTCTAACTTTAAAACATGTATTCCTTGTTTCTTCAGGCAATCTGTTGACCTGTTTTTGGATGCTATCCAGATTTTCCGTGCCCTGCTCATCATTCTGACCAACAAGGTAAATTATATGTGATGATTTAGTTTGATCGACTTTGCTTTCATCCTGCAGTCCTAGTTATGATCGCAAAAAGTGTTGACTACAGTCCTACTTAAATTACTGTGTGAGCTATGTAATCGAGACCCCGAGACAAACAACCATAAGTATCGTCCTTTATTCCTCTAAAGCAAAACTGATGGATGATTAGATACTGTTAGGGCTGCTGATTGTGGGATTAAATATATATATATATATATATATGTCAGTTTACAAATGTGGAGGTGTGACTATACAATACTATATGTACTTATAATGTCTTTAGTCAACTGTCAATGGTACACTTTTCAATATTACTGCAAATACTTATTTGCAAACAATCCAGCAATCTTTTTTTTACTATAAAATTGAGAAGTTTCTGCACTGGGCAGTCTATTGTTAGCTGCTGAGGTTGAGTTGAGTTGGTTGCTTAATGTTAAATGGAAGCACAATATAGGCTATATTGTGGATGGATCCCAAGACTGACATCTGGCAATTTGACAATGAAAGTGGGCAAATAAAAATCTTTGAAGTATCAGTGCTATGTAACTCTAAGTGATCAAATTATTATGAAAGAGAGAGAGAGGTAGACTTAAATTTACCCAATTTTCAAGGGATGTTACTTTTCAAAGAATTTTTGTCAAAGAACTTCTTCGGCTCTTGAAGAATCCCACTCTTAGTACATTTATTAATTTCTCTGTATTCTATGATTATCTTTTCTCCCTGATAGAAGTAATCGTATGGTTTTAATGTTTAGAAATGTCAAGTTGGAAAGCTGTGTGTAGATGTTACTTTGTCCCTCTAAACACACTTATATAAGGTCTCCCTTTCTCATAAAAGTAACTCCTAAATTTTCAGACGTAAGCATTGGGGTCCGTCCCCAATATAGCCTATATTAGTGCTGACACAGACATTAAGCAACAAAACCAAAGAAATATCATATATTGTTTAGATGTAAGAATTGCAAACCTGCAACAATTTTTTAGACTTTTTTTTTGTCCTGTCGTGTATATATTTTAGTGGCGTCCCTTGTGATATAGTCTGTAATCCAAAGTCTTTTTTGTTTTCTCTACTACAGGAGGATAACAAGAAGAGGAGAAGGGATTAGTCACATCGGTCTGTGATGAGGACCTCCTGGCCTGCAGCTCGTTGTGTCAAGGGCGATCAACAGCCAGAGTTTTGCAGCCTCAAGGATTTATCAGTGTCAAGTTTAAGCAAACAAAGCTAGTTGTTGAACATTCAGCAGCATCTTATATCCAAGTAAATCGGAATCATCAAGATTTCTAAACTGTTTAGGGTGTTGTTTTTTTGTGCATGTTTTTTTTTTTTAAACATATATATTCATTTTTAAATGAGATTGGCAAAGAAGAAAGAAAAAAGAATACAGTCCTCTGTTTCAGTATCGATATATCACATGGACTGTGTGTATTCGAGGCAAACACAGTGAATCAGGCACATGTCAAAATTTTAAGCAATTTTCAGTTAAATCACATCAAACTAGGCAGGACAAGAAACAAAACTTTTCATTTGAAAATGAGAAGAAAAAAAAGTCAATTAATAGTTCTTTTTCTATGTTGTAGAGGGCTCCTGCTCAAAATCTCTATTTGTGACTTGTGCTAAAAACAAACAACCTAGAACGTATGTATATATTGAATACTTTTTACACTAAATTTGCCTCGATGTTTCTTACAGAGTTTGCAGTAATAATACTTTTATCTTTAGGCTTTCCATCTATTTTTGATGTGTTCATTTAACAACAAAAAAAGATATTATTATCTTAACTTGAAGCACTAAATTTTGGTTGTTTGTGATCCTTTTTTTTTTCACCTTTGAATTTTGAATACCCTGTTAGGGCTGTACCTTTGCTGTCCATTTTCCTCAACTGTTTGGAACTATGTTGGGATATATATGTGGGCATATTAATTATTTATAATCTAGTGAAAGTTACCAATTAACATAATTATTCAAGTTTGCTTTTTATTATTATGTTTTTTTAATATTTTGGGTGCTAGCCTTTATTCTTCTAAATTGAAACGTAGGATATAATCCATTTTTTTTCCTCCTGACTTTCATTTTTGTTTTCTTTACTCTCGATTTAAATTTTGTTCAGTTATTCCAGCTTAATTTGAAGTAATCACTTGTATTTTTTAAAGGATTTACACAGCCTTGGAATAATTGTGGATCTGAAATGACTCTGTATTGTGTACATGTATGTAGAACTATGTCTTCAAGTGGTCATCCATGTTTAACGTTGTTTGAAGTAAGACTGTTGTGATAGTTCTACACGCTACACTCTCATTCTCAAAATACATCTATGGCTTCTTTATCTATGTAGCCCTGTGATACACAGGGAATCAAGAGGCTCAAACTAAACTAAACTTCTTTACCTATTGCTGGCATCTGTTGCCGCTATTTTTGTGAACTTCAGGAAAGAGTCTATCATTATAACAACAGTTCTGTAGGTAAATCTGATCTAAAACTTGATGTTATCTCATCAGGTAAACCAAACCACAGTGCTAGTTCCAAGTGTCCTTTGTTCTCAAGGAAAATTCCTTATGGCGTTAGAAATCTTTTAAAAATTTCTTCTTTTTTTGCATTGGGCGAGGGAGTTGTTTTAATTATATACTTTTGATCGTATTTGTTTGATTGCCATGGTTTTGATTCCAGTGATGTTGATGGCTCCCTCACTGAATGAATAATTTTATCTTTCTTCGAAATTAAAAAAAAGTCTAGAATATAACTACTCATACTCTTTAAATTTTCTAAAGTTCAAAATATGTTAATTGAAACATACAAAATTGAAACATATCTAGAAAAAAAGCTTTTTTAAAAATTTTTTTTGGTCTCAACATTTTGGAATTGAATGACAGAAAAGAAAAACGAAATTTCTCAACATTTTCATTTTTTAAACATTGCACTTGAGTCCTATTTAGAAGCCTCAATAAATGTTTTGATAGTGTTTCTGTTCTTTTTATAATATCTGCGTAAGCAGTGGATTTTTCCTGTTGCACATCATGCATTTTAATTTTTTCTCACGGCACTCTCAAAATGAGTCATTAAAGTTTGCAATTTATAATATGTTGATTATAGTTATCAAGGAAAAAGAAGAAGAAACGTCTTAAGAAAGAGATGGATTAAAAACTTTTTTAAGAAAACAATTGGTACTGGCTCCATACTTTTTTTTTAAATACAGTAATCTTTCCATACTTATTACTAACAATCTTACATTGTCATTTATTACAAGCTACTGATTTGTGTGAATCTGTCGCTTAAAAACTTGCTTCTATGAGTGAAAAACAAAGAGAAAATTTTAAAAAGGAAAGCAAAAAAAAAAAAAAAACACTTGCCAATTAAAAATACCCACAGGAGCTCTACTCTTCAAAAGTAATTTTTTAATTATATTTTATAAGGGGCAAAGTAAAAGAGGTAAATGAACCAATAATAACTACATGTATGATATAAAGCTATATAGCACATGCCATGGTAAAGATGGTCTTTTATTAGATTTTGATGTTTTTCAATAATTATTGTTTTGTAGTTTTGCAACTCTTTGTCTTCTACTGCATCTCAGGAAGCACATCCTGTCTGTGATTGAGCCCCTCTCATCCTCCTGTCTCCCCCCTCATCAGATTTTTAAAAACTTGACCTGTCCATAATATAGCCTAGTTGCTTACAACGGACCTTTTAGAAGTACATGTACTTGAAATTAGTTTACATCTTTCCAGGGTGAAAAATAACCTCACAAATTTATTACACTTTTTAAGTCTTTTTTTTTCACTTTTTCATGGTGATCAAATAAAATACATGTAATTATTGGGAATTTAAAGGCCCAGATAGATTATCTCCTTGCACACAAAAATTTTAAAGTATTAATTGCTTACATTATAACTATTTTTTTTCCAATCAAATAATTCCCCCCTCACCTTTGCATATTTCCATGTTTCAGATTGGGTAAAACTTTGTATATTTTTGCTTTGTGAATAAAGAGCATCAAGCGCTACTGCACTAGTTGGACTCGTTTCTTTTTTTTTAAAGTTATTCTTTGTTTCCTATCTTTACTATGTGTTTTTATCCAATCTGCTCTTCAGAAGCTGTTATTCATAACACTCATTTTGGGATCATCTCATGCTCGTAAAGAAAAACAAATACATGTATCAATGCGTTGTATCGAGGAAAAACATAACCTATCTGTTCTGAATATGGAGAAAAGGTAAGGGACACAGGGGTTTCTGGCTTCTGCAACATCTACACGTGTATTTTGTGCAGCACAAAAAACTCACAACCATTTTCCAGGACTTGATTTTGAGTTTGTGATAACTGCCTTTAGGGCTCCCCAAATAAGACATTGGAGCTGGAATCTGCTGAATCGAGGCCTTCTCCTATTCTTAAGGTCGTATGTTTTCATAACATTCATCATTAAAGTGATGAAAGTGAGTATAATAAAGTATTATAAAATATTTTAAGTATAATAAAGTATTTCTATACAACTATTATCGCAGTTAGAACAGAATAATACATAAAGAGTTTTTTTTCCAGCTTACTAGTCAACAATTAATCGGTCTCAAATGTGTCAAAATGTGTAATCACATTGCTCACTTTATAGTTACAATGCGCATTTTTTTTTCTCAAAGACTTCATCTGTCATTTTGGAAAGGCATTAATTTTAGCACAATATTATCGGTAATAATCATCTATTTGTATAAAATTATTATCGCCGTTAGGACAGATTGATACTCAGATAATTATCGTTTGTTCTGCTTACTTTCCTAACAATATAAACTGTCCCAAATGTGTTGAACTGCTTCATTGTAATGAAACTACTCACTTTGACTCTAATTGCACGTCTTTGAAAAAAAAAAAAAAAAAAATGCTTATTTTGTTGAAAGCCATTCAAATTTTAGGAAATAACTTGAACTAGCTTTTAAGTTTCAGAATAACAGAAGTTTCACAATAAATCCATGTATCATTATCAATACCAGGATTGTTCACCCCACACTGGATGTGTCTGAAACGAATGTTATGAAACAATATAAACTCCCAAATGTGTCGAACTGTTACAGTGTAATGGTATTGCTCGCTTTAAGCCTAAATGCACTTCTTTTAAAAAACAAAACAAAACTGCTGATTTTTTTGGAACGCCTTTCAAATTAAAAAAAATAATTTTAACTAGTTTTCAAGCCTCAGAACAACAGAGGTTTACCATTAAATACATTTATCATTATCAATACCAGTACTGTTCGCCCCACATTGGATATGTTGAAAACGAATGTTATGAATCAGTCACATCGGTCTTGAAATGGACAAAATTTAATACATAATACAAGATATACTGTATTTTTTTAATATATATATATATATCCAATACTTGAGCCAAACACTTAGTGTTAGATTTTAAAGACACATAATTTTATTTCATCATTAATTCTTTGTTGGCAATTGAAAGTTCAGTCTAACATTAACTTTTCTGATTTGCGAGAAACATCAACAAAATACAATTTAATCGTGAAATAGTCAAGGCAGATTGCTACAAATCACCTTTGATTCAAAGGAAAATAGCAATAGCATGAGACAGTGATATTTACAGTTTTTACAATCACTTTAAATACCTTTAGATTACAGTAATCATGGAATGTGTAAAGATCAAAATAAAAAAAATGTTTGGTTTCGTGGTATAAAAATCATGCATAGGTAGCGACAACAGATATCATGAATTTAAAACAGAAGTAAAAAATGAATACCAGTAAATGTACAAAAACATTGAGAAACAATAATGTGACAATTTTTCTTTTCATTATAGAATAGCATCAGCAATACCAGAGAGGCACATTGTTCATTTTGAAAAAAAAAACAGCTTAATGAAAACATGTCTAACTCCAAAAACCTGTTTCATTTAATGTAGTTATCAGGACATTCTAGATTTCACAACATATTTTGTTATAATGTGTGTTCACCTCTAATAAAGGAGACATGGAAGAAAAATGAGCACCTGTTCGAATGATAATCTGGACATGATCATGTATATATAAATTCATTCATTAAAGGAAATGGCATATTTCTTATGTGTTTCATGGCTTATTAGTTTTGCAATGCGACCAATATGATCAAAGAGTCAATGCAAAAACGACAATTTTTAAATTTGCAGCACTGGAACTTTGGAACAAGTCGTGTAAAACATCAATTTTAATTCAACGCATTATACTACAATTATATTATTGAAAAATAAAGCATGAATTAGAACTATATCAAACAAAACTGGAACTATTAATTTATATAATATTGTTAAAAACTTCACAGGAGAAGAAATGACTATGTCAACAGTAGAGAAAGAAAATGGACTTACGCTTTTGATAAAATTAATGTTGATACTTAAATAGTGATCGAGTACGGTTCAGGTATAAAAATTATTCTAATAGACTCAAATTCCATCATTCTTGTACAGTGTAATGCTGATAAAGAATAACGGCTGAGATGATATGTATTCAGCCAATGGACAGAGGGGTCAGAAAGTTTTGTTTAGCACGGGTGTTCCAACGATAAGTCTAGAACTACCAACGCAACTTCCCTGTAAAAGTATTCACTTAATGGACAGAATGGACAGACAGTTTTGTTGGTTTTAAATGAGAGTTCCAACAAAGAAGTACAGCACTTCAGTTTCCTCGGAATGTACTGGCCTATCATTATTGTTTTAGAAACAAAATATACCCTGTTTAACAACTGAGATGGGGACATGTATTCATCTAATAGAAAAAGTGGTCAGGTAGTTTGGTTGAGTCTGGGTGTTCCGGCGACAAAGTCTAGATCTACCAGCGCAGTTTCCCAGGCAGGTATTGGTCTATGAGTCCCTGGTAGTACTCCCTCAGCTCTTCCACTGGGGGCATCTCGGGCGCTTTGGTGTACAGATCAAACTTGTTGAACTCTAGAATCCACGGCAGCATGGCTTTGTCTGTGTCGTCTGCCAGGTGTGTGTAGGCCCCACACGTGTGGTACGGGTAGAACGAGTGGAAGCGAATCATGTTGAGCGCCTCCTCAGGCAGGTTGTGGTTGTTGGCCTGCGGAGCAAATGAAAGTGGTAAGATAAGATTGATGATAAGTCTGAATGTTTCCACAGTGCATGTTCTTGTAAAGGAAGCAGTTTCAGAAAAAAACACTATACAGTTTAGGAGAAGTAAAGACAACAGTGTTATAAATTTAGAACGGGTTTTTACTGTACAAAAACTACTCTCAATCAAGGGCCTAAGTTAGAATTGTCGTATTCATTTCCCCAGATAACGGTGTAAAGCGTTGTTGTTGTTGTGGCAAATGTATTAGAAATGAACATTTTAAAATAATAGGTACATATATAACCAAGACAGTATGATGTAGAAATTAAATATTGAAAATGATAGGTGCATGTAACCATAATGATAATGATAGATTAGAATTCTGAACTATTATCGTTTGTTATTTAGTGCCCAACATCAGCACTGTATAAGCTATATTGTCGACAGGTCCCAAAACTTATGCCTGACAATTTTCCTGCTGCAAAAATAATAACCAAGAGAGTTTGAGGCGACTCACCATGAGGACTCTGTAGAGGTACTCATCATGGCCCCAGGACATGAGGACATTCCGGAGCCCACAGTTCGGGGTGTACATGCCCAGCTTGGTGTTGTAGCGCGAGTCCTTCAGGTCGGGGTTATTGGCAAAGCTCTCTAAGCCAAACACGATGCTCTGAGTGGGTAGAATTAGAAAGGCAAGTGGTAAAAGGAAGGCTCTTTGAGGCATTAAAAGACATTGTAGAGGGTAGAGCTTGTTCAATTTAACATAGTTACACCAGAGACAATAGATGTTATCGAGGCGTCTCACAAAAAGAGCTCACAATGCTATCGATACGTGGAGCCAGCGTGATGCATGCTCACTCTCTTTCTTGAAATTAAGGTGGTTAAGCAATGTTCAGACTGAGTTTCTAGTAAGGTTTAAAGAAGGAAGAAACAGTGTTAATTATCCTAACCCATATACGCAAAATTCTCCCCGTAAAAGCTTTCACTATTTCACCCTCTCTGGTTACACTGCATGTGAGGGCGTGGATCACACATATCAAGGTACAAATGTATTTTTAGCAAAACTCACTACACCAAAAACGATGCTCTGGGCAGGGAAAATGGTAACTGGTAAATGAAAGCTTCCTGGTATTCTTTGTAGGTGAGAAGCGGCAGTTTTTCGTATCCTAGGTTATATGGGGACTACTACATGGCGACGGGTCCCAAGACAAACGTCTGGCAAATTTACGTGCTGCCATACACGAGAGAGTACGAGGGTACCATGTCTTCAGTTTCAGATGGTCACATTATACTGGCATGACAATTGGGGGGCAAAATCGGGTAGGTAAATATTTGGTCGACCGTGTGTTTTCACCAACGGGGACCATTGGAGATCAATGCTCTGCAACTTGACCAAACAGATCAGAGTTTGTAGACAACAACAACAACAACAACTTCTACCTGTACTTTTTCAATAGCAACGACAACAATAAGAACAACAACAACAAGAACAACAACTACTACTGCTACTACTACTACTACTACTACTACTACTACTACTACTACTACTACTACGACAAACGTGTCCCCCACAGTAGCCCACTGCGGCTCCCCCCACAGGTGCATGATCTTGCCGATGTCGTGGATCAGACCTGTCAGCTGGTGAAAGTACAGGGGGTGGTGGGGCAGGGGTAACGTCTCAATACTGTACAGTCATGATGAGGTTTATGGAATTAAATAGACCTACAGTGAGAGAGAGAGAGAGAGAGAGAGAGAGAGAGAGAGAGAGAGAGAGNNNNCTACTACTACTACTACTACTACTACTACTACTACTACTACTACTACTACTACTACTACTACTACTACTACTACTACTACTACTACTACTACTACTACTACAACAACAACAACAACAACAACATCACCTACAACAATTTGTGTGTTCTACTAACCACTCACCGGGTCCGGGGCACAGCCCACGACAAACGTGTCCCCCACAGTGGCCCACTGCGGCTCCCCCCACAGGTGCATGATCTTGCCGATGTCGTGAATCAGGCCTGTCAGCTGGTGAAAGTACAGGGGTGATGGGGCAGGGGTAATGTCTCAATACAGTACAGGCATGATGAGGTTAATGGAATTAAATAGATCTAAAGTAAGAGAGAGAAGGGAGGGTGGGGGGAGATCGTCACAAACAGAGAAGGGAGAGAGGGAGAGAGAGAGGCAGAGGAGAGACAGAGAGAGAGAGAGAGAGAGATGGAGAGGGATAGGGAGATAGAGAGAGATGGAGAGGGGAGAGAGGGAGACATGCAAACACAAAGAGAGAAGCACGGTTTTGACCGTGTGGTGTTTCCTGATGCGGCATAATGCCTCATGTCTGTCTATCTATATATCTATCTTATCCCTTTACCTCCCCCCTATCTCTTTCTCCCTCGCTGTCTGTCTATGTCTATGAGTGTGTGTGTGTGTGTGTGTGTGTGTCTCTCTCTCTCTTTCTTTATATCCCTCTTTCTTTTCCTTTTTCCTCTCCTTCTCTCTTCCCCTCCTCCATGATCTCGCTCTCTGTCTGTCTGTATGTCTGTCTGTCTGTCTGTCTGTCTGTATGTCTGTCTGTCTGTCTGTCTGTCTCTCTCTATCTCTCTCTCTCTTTCTCTCTCTCTCTCCTTCTCTCTCCGTCGGTGCACCTGTTTATTGGAATTACAAATACAAGGCTGCTGAACAAGTCTGTAAACCCACCTGAAACCAGGGCTTGTCCGGGTGTTGCTTCCTGATGCCCTCGGCTGTCTGGAAGGCGTGCATGCTGTTGGGCAGGTCGATGTCCGGGTCAGAGTCGTCTACGAGGGCGTTCAGCTCCTCCAGAATCTCCATCACGGTCATCTCGCCATGGTCGAGCTTCAGCCAGTGCTGCATGCGATCCTGCCCACAGAGAGAACAGAAACATGCCATATAGAAAGAATATCATACAGAACTATCTCCTATACACTGACCCCAAAAATCCATCACAGTCATCTCGCCATGCTCAAACTTAACCCAATGCTGCATGTGGCCCTATCCACAGAGAAAGGATAACATACAGAATTACAACTGCCAAGCACAGAGAAAATAGAAACATGCCATATAGGAAGAATATCATACAGAACTATCTCCTATACACTGACCCCAAAAATCCATCACAGTCATCTCGCCATAATCAAACTTAATCCAATACTGCATTCGATCCTGCCCACAGAGAAAGGATATCATACATAATTACAGCTGACATACACTGAGAAAACAGAAACGGTGCCCACAGAAAAATGGTAGCATACAGACTTAAATCTCATATACACCGACCCCAAAAACCCATCACATTCATCTCGCCATAGTCAAACTTCACCCATTGCTGCATGTGGCCCTATCCACAGAGAAAGGATAGCATACAGAATTATACCTGACATACACAGAGAAAACAGAAACACGCCATAGTGAAAGGATATCATACAGAATTACAGCTCATATACACCGACCCCAAAACCCACCACAGTCATCTCGCCATGGTCAAACTTAACCCAATGCTGCATTCGATCCTGCCCACAGAGAAAGGATATCATACATAATTACAGCTGACATACACAGAGAAAACAGAAACATGCCATAGAGAAAGGATAGCATACAGAATTACAGCTCATATACACCGACCCCAAAAACCCATCACAGCCATCTCGACATGATCAAACTTCATCTAGTGCTGCATGCGGCCCTGCCCAAAGAAAAATGGTAGCGCACAGAAATACAGCTGACATACACTGATAAAACAGAGACGGTGCCCACAGAGAAATGGTAGCATACAGAATTACATCTCATTTACACTGACCCCAAAAATCCATTACAGTCATCTCGCCATAGTCAAACTTAACCCAATACTGCATGTGACCCTATCCACAGAGAAAGGATATCATACAGAATTACACCTGACATACACAGAGAAAACAGAAACACGCCATAGTGAAAGGATATCATACAAAATTACAGCTCATATACACCGACCCCAAAAACCCACCACAGTCATCTCGCCATGGTCAAACTTCACCCAATGCTGCATGTGGCCCTATCCACAGAGATAGGACATCATACAGAATTACATCTCATATACACTGAGAAACAGAAACGGTGCCACAGAGAAAGGATATCATACAGTATTACAATCTCTTATACACTGGCCCCAAAAACCCTTCACAGTCATCTTGCCATGGTCAAACTTCATCCAGTGCTGCATGCAGCCCTAACCACAGAGAATTATATCATACAGATTTACAGCTGACATACACTGATAAAACAAACGATGTCACAGAGAAAGGATATCATACGGAATTACATCTCATATACACCAACCCCCCAAACCCATCACAGCCAAACTCCATCTAGTGGTGCATGCGGCCCTGTCCACAGAGAAATGAGATGATACAGAATCACAGAACCGTTGACTTTCATCGAACTTCACCAAGTGATGTAGTAGTCATAGCCTCAGAGGCATAACTATATCATAGAGCCACAACTCACATACCACACGAGATCCGTTATTGATCCTTTGATATAATTTAACTCAACGCTGTGATCCTTTGATATAATTTAACTCAACGCTGTGATCCTTTGATATAATTTAACTCAACGCTGTGATCCTTTCATATAATTTAACTCAACGCTGTGGTCCTTTGATATAATTTAACTCAACGCTGTGATCCTTTCATATAATTTAACTCAACGCTGTGGTCCTTTGATATAATTTAACTCAACGCTGTGATCCTTTCATATAATTTAACTCAACGCTGTGGTCCTTTGATATAATTTAACTCAACGCTGTGATCCTTTCATATAATTTAACTCAACGCTGTGGTCCTTTGATATAATTTAACTCAACGCTGTGATCCTTTCATATAATTTGGGGGGGGGGTGGGGGTGATTCAAACTGTAGGTGAGGCAACCAGGGTGAATCAGAAAGAGACCAACATTTTTACTTTATGAGTGATTTAAGTTGGTTCAAAAGCACCAAATTAATGGTCTTTTAGAAGTTTTGAAAAAATAAATAACTTCTACCCTTTCTAGAACCAAAGATAATCATTTTCTCGAAACAAGGACAGGATTAATGTAGAGTGTTTTTCTACATTAAGATGGCTATAGACAAAAGATATACTAGCTAGGGGCGTTATTGGCTTTTCAAGCATAGCGCACTAGAAAGAAATTTTGATTATACACAGAGCTATGAAACTTAGTTGAAACTCGTGATGTTTGCTTTAGGTTTCAGTAAACCAGTCAAGCAACAATGTCGGTTGAGGTGTAAGCAATGCTAAACTGTGTGACGCTCTTTGTCTAATTAAACAATGACAAGAATCTAACATAATTAGATCACTGTTAGCTTGTTATGTGAAATTGTGTTTTTTCCGATCACTTAATCAATTCGGTGATTTAGTCTGTACTCCAGATGGTCTCGTGCCAATAAAAATAATACTCTCCGACTGTCAATCTGCCCTAACTATGGTTAGAACTTCATAAGTACAATTAGATTAGAACTACCCTTTTTACGCAAATAATTATTTTTGTTCAATTCGGCCAATTTCCCATCTATAATCGGACTCAAAATGGTTTCGCTCATTTCAAATCTTTTTTTTTTGCATTAAGCTCATAACAGTCCTTGCAAAATGAGACATGTAATTAAATAAAGACCAAATTTTAAAGACTTTTACTACCCTCAAAACAGTCTTTGGAATCATTTCGTTTACTACATCTATCTCTACGGATCCAATTACTTTTACAGTTTCTACAGCCATCTACTACGACGACGGCTACCACTACCACTTCGCTAATATTACAACACTACTACTACTACTATATTATTACTACTGCTGCTACTACTACTACTACTACTACTACTACTACTACTACTACTACTACTACTACTACTACTACTACTACTACTACTACTACTACTACTACTACTACTACTACTACTACTACTACTACTACTACTACTACTACTACTACTACTACTACTACTACTACTAGTATTACTACCACTACTAATGCGACAATTACCAATTATTTTGGTTACTTGATTCTTCTTCATAGGTTTAATATTAACAAATTATAGCATTGATATCTCCCAACGTTAAGCATTTTGGAGAGATCTCTTGACACATCAAACGTTAATCTGCGCATGTGTTTCAAACGATAGTGCAACTGATCTTACATTCTTGATATCAGTTTTAAAATGAATACATTCAAACTTTTAAAAGAGGTGTGGGGCGGTTTAAGGTAGATCCAAAAAAAAAAAAGATTCACGAAACCAAAAAATAACAACAGTAAATAGTTTAATTTTTAAATTAGATACACGAAGAATGGACAATAGTTGATCACAAGCTACAGAGAAATATTCAACACACATCAATTACAGGCTATAACAGTATCGCGCATAGCCTGTTAATTTTATGGCGACATACCCCACTGAGCGTGGATAAATTATTAATGACACTGGACTGCTGGCCTCTGTGTCCACTAGGGTCCAGTAATAGTGGACAGTCACGTGTGGCACGATTCACGTGTTGCTTAAGGCTTTCTCTGGCCGAATTACTATGTGTCTCAGAGGTCATAATTATGGGACAGTTATGTACGCTTAGCTATGTGTCCTTTAAATTGAAATGCACGCAATTCTTCAATGGTTGTAGTAGTTGTAGTAGTAGTAGTAGTAGTAGTAGTAGTAGTAGTAGTAGTAGTAGTAGTAGTAGTAGTAGTAGTAGTAGTAGTAGTAGTAGTAGTAGTAGTAGTAGTAGTAGCAGTAGTAGTAGTAGTAGTAGTAGTACTATAACAATTCGATGTCTTTTCGTTTTAATATTCCCACTTTATTTCACCAAGACCATTGTATATTTTGATGTTTCCGCCCCCCCCCAACCCCACCCCCGATTTTCTTAAGCTTTTCGCATTCAGCTCACCTGGTACAGGTCAAGAGAGCAGCTGGTAGCAACAGCAGACTACAGGTGAAGTCAGCAAAGTTCAGAGTAGTGCAGGGCCTGGCTTCACACAGCTATGTCATTCAAACCCACGACCTGGGTGGTTTGTTTTTATTACTGTACTAAACAATACGCCTACAGAGACTGGTTTCCTTGTTTTTCTCACTCTCTCCCTCACTCTGTACCGCTGTAATAGAAAACAGGACAGTTAAATCATTTAGTTATTTCATGAAACAGTAGTTTAGTTGGAATTAGGACATCTGAAAAAAGATAGGAAAAGCTATTTAAAATGTCCATTGCAATTAAAACTACGCTGTAGAATTGGGTCGGAAAGATCCGTTTCATGGTACAGGCGTTGGTCTGTCTTAACTAGCAGCACATGTCGTCTTTTTCTACTGAAACTCTACAAATACTAGGCCTACTTCTGTAAGTTACTAATAAACCACTATCACAGCAATAACAGGAACAACGACTGTTTACTCCTACTAC
>RQTK01001284.1:7483-21451 GCA_003991915.1 Elysia chlorotica
TGTCCATTCACAGAGCTTTATTCACTACATGTAATTCATTAAAACTGTTTGTCAATTCACAGAGTTTTTTTTCACTACATGTAATTCATTAAAACTATTTGTCTATTCTCAGAGCTTTATTCACTACATGTAATTCATTAAAACCTTTTGTCCATTTTCAGAACTTTATTCACTACATGTAATTCATTAAAACTATTTGTCCATTCACAGAGCTTTATACACTACATGTAATTCATTAAAACTATTTGTCCATTCACAGAGCTTTATTCACTACACGTAATTCATTAAAACTCTCTGTCCATTCTTTGAGCTTAATTCACATGTAATTCATTAAAACTCTCTGTCCATTCTCAGAGCTTTATTCACTACACGTAATTCATTTAAACTCTCTGTCCATTCACAGAGCTTTTTTCACTACATGTAATTCATTAAAACTCTCTGTCCATTCTCAGAGCTTTATTCACTACACGCAATTCATTAAAACTCCCTGTCCATTCCTTGAGCTTAATTCCCATGCAATTCAATAAAACTCTTTGTCCATTACTTGAGCTTTATTCACTACACGCAATTCATTAAAACTCCCTGTCCATTCCTTGAGCTTTATTCACTACACGCAATTCATTAAAACTCCCTGTCCATTCCTTGAGCTTTATTCACTACACGCAATTCATTAAAACTCCCTGTCCATTACTTGAGCTTTATTCACTACACGCAATTCATTAAAACTCCCTGTCCATTCCTTGAGCTTTATTCACTACACGCAATTCATTAAAACTCCCTGTCCATTCCTTGAGCTTAATTCACATGTAATTCATTAAAACTCTCTGTCCATTCTCAGAGCTTTATTCACTACACGTAATTCATTAAAACTCCCTGTCCATTCCTTGAGCTTAATTCACATGTAATTCATTAAAACTCTTTGTCCATTACTTGAGTTTTATTCACTACACGCAATTCATTAAAACTCTTTGTCCATTCACAGAGCTTTATTCACATGTAATTCATTAAAACTCTCTGTCCATTCTTTGAGCTTAATTCACATGTAATTCATTAAAACTCTCTGTCCATTCTCAGAGCTTTATTCACTACACGTAATTCATTAAAACTCTTTGTCCATTCCTTGAGCTTAATTCACATGTAATTCATTAAAACTCTCTGTCCATACTCAGAGCTTTATTCACTACACGTAATTCATTAAAACTCTTTGTCCATTCCTTGAGCTTAATTCACATGTAATTCATTAAAACTCTCTGTCCATTCTTTGAGCTTTATTCACATGTAATTCAATAAAACTCTTTGTCCATTCACAGAGCTTTATTCACTACACGTAATTCATTAAAACTCTTTGCCCATTCCTTGAGCTTAATTCAATTGTAATTCATTAAAACTCTCTGTCCATTCTTAAAGCTTTATTCACTACATGTAATGCATTAAACCTCTCTGTCCATTCACAGAGAGTTTCGACGAATCGTCTGGATTGACCACCTGGGTTGTGGTGTTCAAGCTTTGCGCTCCAACATTCGTCTGGGCCGGATACGCTCATCTGTACATGCGATGCGATCTTTATAGTTACAGTGGAAACACCTTTAATGCTAAAGCGATCGCTTTAGAACGTAAGTTGGAGTTGTTCGGGTTTTTCTCCTCTCTTGTATTTGTCTGCGTGCGTGTTTTTTTTTTTTTCTAACGTCGTCAATTTCTAAGCTGAAGTGCACTTATAATGATCTAAGAATAGTCCTTTTTTACGTTTATGTGTATTTTACAATAAAATATTTAACAAATCAATGACTTTGCCACGATTTTGTCATACAAAAGGAATAAAAGAGCCATTAAATTAAAAAATGCACTCTCGTTTATAAAAATCGTGGCCTGACTTTGCCAAACCAAATCAAAATAGGCGTTGCATTATTTTGTACGATACAATCCAGATGTTTTAGACAGACACGCTTAACTACGTGGAAAATATAGTGTCTCATGCAATACTTATCTGTTATGCCAGTGTGTCAGCGAACTATATTCTAAGCATAACACAGACTAGTCTGTGTAAAGGTCATCTCTCCGCTTGTGCACATCCACAGCGGGGGCGCATATTTTGCGACGCCTCAAAAAAAACATCTATAACCTGATTTATTTGTGATACGTGCTTTCATCATCAATAAATCTTTGTAAATACTGTGTCATGTCACCCGAGGAACTCATCAACGCTATTCAGAAACTGGATATTAAACTGAAATCATTAGAATCGAAGATAGACGATTCGTCTAGATCTAGAAATAGTCCCCACGAGGACGCCAGTGCTACCACAAGTGCCAACCAAAGTGAACATTTTGTCTTTTACGCTGACAGTAATATCGACGGTGTCTCAAGACAAAGGACTTTTGAAGGTATAAGTCTTAGAGATAAGCTTGCGAAAACCTCCCTTCCTTCAAACTTAAAAGTTAATGTTTCCTCGAATGGAATCAAAAAAGAATCTCGATCAACTTTAAAAGTTATCTCAACGACCTCTCGTTATGCTGAGACGGGTCTCAAACTGTTAGCAGCAATATTATATCCAAATGATGATCGAACATTTACTCTTTCCGAAGATGATATGACCGATTTCTACAACATTTTTGCATCGCAAATTCAATATCTACAATCAGAGTATTCCTCACTTGCAGTGAAAATACATTTGATGAGGACACTTCACGTCTCTTCAAATCGTTTGAGAACCACTCCAGTGCATTCTCACAAGAATCACTTGCAAACGTCCGAGACTCCGAGTAGCAGCTAAGCGTGCAGCAGCGACTAACTTCCGGCGACCCAATTACCGGCGAGCAGGACTAAGGGCGACCACAGGGTGACAGCCGAAAGCTGATAAGCGCCGATCAGAATAAGAATTCCCCTATAAAAATCAACCAGCCCCACAGAGTCACCGCTCCTTGTGAGCGCTGATAAGTGGGCTTCGGCAGCCTCGGCTTTATAAGAATGGAGAAACCATTCTTATCGACGCTGAAAACCATCGTCATAGGATGTGTGACGTCACGGGATGGACTAGGGCGATTTTTTAAATGGACATAGCGAAACGTGGACTTCACATAGAACAAAACCAATTAGATTTTTGTAATCAGCGTCAAAAAATTAAGGGGACGTCGCGGACAGAATTTGATTTTAAACTAAAATTTAAAAAAAATATTGTGGGCATTTAATTTTCATTTTTAATTAATTTTAATCCCATAAATAATTTTCTACTGCATGTATTTGTATTGTACCTTCGCACTAGTTTTCAGAAGATGCAGTAGGCTAATTTTGCCTAGCCGCCACACGTCATAATCGGCGTCTAGGCGTCTACCCTGTGGGGTTCACACCAAGCTGATCGGCGCGGATTTCAAGTTCCTTAAAGCGTCGATAAATTCAAGCGTCACTCTGTAGCCGGCCTAAGAGCGACTACGCCGATCCTGCCACATAGAGGGCGAGGGGGAGCTCACAACACTGGGAGAGAACATTCGATCCTTCTAGACGTTTTGCCTGCAGTGCCCCACCCTTCCGTGGCGTGGCAACATAGACTACGCCGGGCTTAGGACTAAGTCCGGCTTACCACTGAGCGGCGCCTTCGTTTCCAGGAAACTAGCAGTGATAAACGTTTAATTTAGATCTATGCATTGCGTTGAAAGAACTGAAACTACTGTTAATGTCTTTAAAAGTGCTAATTTAGGAACATGTTTTGAATCTTGGAAGAAAATCAATACTACTTCTTATATTTTAGATTGGATCACCAGGGGTGTGGAGTTACCCTTTAGCTCTATTCCAAGACAATTTGAACATTCAAATCAATCGTTTGCTGCAGCCGAAACAGCATTTCTTGACAATTAAATAGAAACCTTGTTACAGACTAAGTGTATAACTAAATGTGTCATACCCACTTGTGAATCAAGCATTTCTACGGTGCCTAAGAAAGACGGTGGATTCCGTTTAATTATAGACCTTCGGGGAGTGAACAATCACTTAAAACCACCAAAATCCGTTTATAAAGACATTAAACAAGTGATCGATACTGTTAAACCCAAGGACAAGATTATAACTTTAGATATTAAAAATGAATTTTATCACATAAAAGTTGCTCCAAAAATACTCCACCTATCTAGGATTTACTTTGAGGGGTCAATTCTATACTTGGTTGGTATTACCCTTTGGCCTTAACATAAGTTCTTACTATTTTTGCAAAACTACAAGAGTAGTTGTCCATTACTTACGCCAACAAAGCCTTCAAACTGTATGTTATGTAGACGATTTTCTTTTGTGTGATTAATATGAACATATTGGCACCTCTAAGAAGCTACTTATTTCAACATTGGAACAACTTGGCTTCTTTATCAACTATAAAAAGGCATCCATAATACCCAGTTCCTGTCAGAGGTATAAAGGTTATGGCATTGAGACTGATCGGAAAGAAAACTGTATTTGGCTGAGTATTCCAAAAGATTGAATAAGAAAGGTAAAGCATGACATTAATCGAACTCTTAAACAAGGAAAAGTACGGGCCAGGGTTTTAGCCCGAATAGCAGGACAATGCATCTCAATGGCAAAAAGCTATATCACCGGCTAAATTACTCTTGAGAAATGTGTACCGTCCGTTGAAACAAAAAGATACATGGCAGTACGTTTTAATTGTTGACGAAGCCACTTCTGGAATGGGGGAATAAAGCTTTAGACACCTGGAATGGTAAAGCGTTTCGCTCTAAAGTTAAAAAATGCATACAGATCACTACAGACGCTTCCGAGATAGCATTGGGCGGAAGAATGATAGGTTGTCCACTAGTAATGGCCCAGGGACACTGGGACGATTGCGAGAGCAAACAAAACTCAAATTACGAGCAGACAGGTTAAGTCGACTATCGAACCCTTGCCTCAATGTCAACCAGACAATTCAAACGCTACAACAGTTTACACCTAGGCCCGTGCACAGAAGGGGTGGGTGCACTTTACCAAAACAATTGGGCGTCAGAGAACAATTTTGTCAACCCATCTTTCAGACTTTTAAGCAAAATCCTCAATCATATTATTATAAAGGCAACAGAATCCAATGCAACAATAATTGCACCCATGTGGCCTGCCCAACTATGATAGCCAAAACTAGTCAATATGGCTGTGCATCCACCCATGAAGCTCCCAAAAACCAGGCACATTTGCCTTCCATTGCAATCAATAACACCAGAACCAATGAAGAATGCAAGGTGGCGCATGTATGCTTGGAGAGTGAGTAAAAAAAACATTTATTAAGTTTCTCTTGGTCAAATGAATCTACCCTTGTATATGCTCAATATCTTGCAAAGTCCTTTAGAGACTAGTACAATCGTTATTTGACACAGTTCTAAGAATTCTGTATTGTTTCTTATGACTCCCTAGTTCCTCCTTCAAAAGACATGTTGAACCTTATGATCGCTGATTTTCTGTGTAAGAAAGCTAGCGAATCGAAACGCCCTGAATCAGTGCTAAGAACGATCTAATCAACTCTATCAAACTATTTAATAACTATTGGTTATTCCAATCCTATCACCTTGGAAATTCAAGACCTCATCAAAGCATCAATTAAATGTGAAACAAAACAACCTGCAGAGAGAACAAAAGTAATGTCTACTGCACCTTTCATGCAGTTGTTCAGTAATCGTAACTGGGCTGATGACAACGTTATTTCCATTTCCAAATTACGCCAAAAAACAATTACATACTTTATTAGCGCTGGCTTGTATGAAACGACCCTCAGATTTGGCCCCACAGATTGGATTTAATCGAGATCAGGTTCAATTTCACGACGACGGTAGTGCCACATTAACATTCTTTGGAATTAAAAATGGGTCCAACTGTCACGATTTTGAGGTCAGGGTCGAACCCGCTGATACATACGAGGTTGACCCAGTTAACTGTCTAAACATTTACATATCTCTCATCGCCCATTGTATCACTACGCCACCGCGACCGATTTTCCTGTCTTTTAATCGGCCGTTCAAGGTTATAAATTCTGGGTCAGTCGCGCAGATCTTACGAGACAGTATAGAGGACGCAGGACTACCACAGTCATTCACATCTCGCTGTGACCCGCAAACTACTAGACAAACAGGGAGATGGAAAACAGAGGCAGTTTTCTATGAACGTTATGTCTACCCAATATCTCAACATAACACTACTCAAAAAATAATTTCCTCCGATGTCAAAATTAATAGGTCTAATGAACCAAAGGCGCCCTGATTGACCTACTTTGGTGTAATCTTGTTATATGTCCAAGTCCAAGCGTGACGGGCTGCATACATATTATGTACCATAATTTTCCTATTGCACTCGGTATTGTCTAATTGTTATAATGATGGAAAAGTAAATGTATTAAAACCACTATTTTATGTTTTATAACGGTAATTCTATAATCATACTTTCTCAAATGCCTAACTCTCAAGTCCTTTTCAATTTTTATTCCAATTTATTTTCTCTCTATATGAAGTACAACCCACCCACTACGGGGATAAGTGGTTACTACTTCTCTTACTCTCTACTTCTACGTTGATTGCAGGTCAGCTCTATGGTAGCGTCCCTAAGTGACCGTGCAATCCTAGAGAGTTTACACTCTGAGCTCGTTTGAGTGAGGTTCAATGCCCACTGCACCCTATCTATACAGAGCGGTATAACACACACTAAAAGTAATAGGACAACAACTGACAACGATAGAACTCAGAAGGAGAGTTAAAATTACCAACAATCAACTCCTTTATTGTACTATAATAAACAATCAAAATTAGTGCATCAACAAGTTAAACAATTACTATGGTCAATACCCTAGGATAGAGAAGGTATAGATAGATAGTAATGTTTAGGATAGTTAGCGGATAGTAAGTATCAAAATGAATAAGGATAGTCAGTATCAAAATGGATAAGGATAGTAATCGATAGTCTTCATCAAAATGATAGAAATAGTCAAAATCAAAATGACAGAAATAGTAGAAATCAAAATGATAGGGAATCAAAATGGATAAAGATCAAAATTGATAGGAATAATAATGGATGGTCTACATCAAAATGATAGAAATCAAAATGCCCAGCAATCAATCAGCCCAAAGTGACACAATCCTCTCCAAAGGATAAACAAACTGGAAGTTCGAAGTAACTTCAATGGATAATAAAACTGTAGATCATATAGTCCAAACACAACTGCAGCTCCAACATACAGTGTGAAACTTAGGAAAAATATATCCAAATACAGAAGCTAGAACTCACGTTGTGGCACCCACACACAACGGAAACGTACTCGGTGATGGTTCTCGTGGCACTGATTTGGCGTCCACAGAGACCTCACTTTAATAGTGAAAATTAGCGGCAAATGTCCGCGGATGAAAAGAAACACCCGGAGCGCTCCGTTCCCTCGGACTTTCCAAGAGTTCCCTAGAACTCAGGGAACTGGGGAAACAGCGCTCCTATGATCTCCCAGTGCCGACCGACAACTAAGGACGCTAGGGGACATTTTTAACATCGTGGGGAAGGGGCACAGCTGTTATACATTTTTATCATGGTGGGGAAGGGGCACAGGCGGTGGATTTTGGCTCATTTGCATATCGAAATACAGAGACAAAGAGGGTTCGCTGGAGCTTCTTTGACTTGTATTGCCCCTAAAGCATCGCTTTACGGCTAAGGTTAAAAAATTCTGGGGAACAAAATAAAATTAGTTGTAAAGGATTGAACAAAACGTTAAACGATTTGACAAAAGAGAAATTTTTACATGTTTTAAAGAACCGTCAGAGTGGGGGTGGATCAAACAAGGGATTTCGGTCTTTGAAGAATGCAGTATTTACGTACGAACAAGAAAGAAAATCCTTGTCCTTTTTTTTACATCAAAAGTCGAGTTTGTGAAGACGGTATTTCTACAGAACCATTTTTGATTTGATTTGTTTTTGTTTTGTTATATTTTTTGTTTTGTCTAATTTTTTAAAGCTTCATAGCTTGTATGAGTGATTTGAAAGATTCCAAACATATGCGATAGCCTGTATGTGAAATGCTTTAATTTTGTCTTGTAGTAGCTCAAAATGCATGTGTTATAAATGTGTATATGTCTTTAATGTGGGGAAAAAATAAAACTATGTGGCAGGACCTGCACACAATATCACCTAACACCCTTTTGCTTGTCGACTATTTTGTTTGTGTGTGTGTGTGTGTGTGTGTGTGCGCTGCTCGACGATTGGAATGTACATAATAGTGTGTCTGACTGTCTGCCTCTTTGACGTCACAAATCAAGGACGATACCATTACAGTTCCATCAGACTTTCTGACCTTATAACTATGGGACATATTAAACACGGTGGGAAAAGGACCACACGCGGTGGACATCTGGAGCATTTTCAATATTACCAAAACACACAGCTGTTATATCTCTCCAAACTTTTTTTTTCCTAATGATGACACCAATCAAGGACACGTCACTTAATTACATGTAGACATTCTGACCTTTTGAAGCTCAACACAACCATTTTTTTTTCTTTTGTATCCCCCAACTTTCCTAATGATGTCATCAACCAAGGACACGTCACTAGGTTTCATGTAGATTTCCCGACCTAACCAGCCGCCCCGCTAGGGGACATTTTTAACATCGTGGGGAAGGGGCACAGCTGTTATACATTTTTATCATGGTGGGGAAGGGGCACAGGCGGTGGATTTTTGGCTCATTTGCATATCGAAATACAGAGACAAAGAGGGTTCGCAGGAGCTTCTTTAACTAGTATTGCTCCTGGGCCAAATTGGTCCACCTCTATACTACTGGCGTATACATTAGTTTTTTTATTTTTATTGTGTTCGCAAAACAAAAATTAGGTTTTGATTCACTTTATTTATGTACGTTTACAAATGTTAACAAATTATTTTTATCGTATTTTAATAAAAAGCACCGTTCTGACCCGTCCCCAAATCCGTTTTTTCCTCCTCGTGGACATTTCTACAAATAGAAACCTCCAAGAACACATCCGAAGCTGTCAACTTCAACCGGTATTGGTGGGGTGAATAAATCTTCACGTCGCCCTTGCGGGTGTTGCACCGATGCAGGTAAGAAACCCAGTATCAACGGCAAAATAGTAAATGATCTTATCGGGAATTGCAGTGGAGACGAAAGACACTTAAATGTAGTTAGAACAACGCAAGAAGACAGCGATGTAGAAATTATAGAAGACTATGAAGACGAAAGTGAAAAAAGGGAAAAAGGAAAAGGAAACAGAAAAAAATATATTGAACAAAGTAAATATATTTATCATCAATGCAGCCGAGAAGATCAAGATTACGAAATAGAAGAGCGAGAAGATGAAGAAAGAGATGAATATGAAAATGAAGAATTACGAAAAAAAAAAACAGCGGTTATTATAACAGACTCAGTGACGGTTCTGATTTTAGTCATCCAATATATTCACGAATGTCAAATGATGATATGCGAGATGAATTAATGAATGAATTTGGATCAATCCCGTTGGAAGCAAGAAACGAATCGGAAGAAGATGACCGGAATGAAGGGACATCGGCAGAGAGGCTCGCAGCGGAAGAAAATAACGAAATCGATCAACAAGAGAATCGAAACGGGGCGTCAAATGATGCCTATTCTGATGATGATATTGATTATACTTATGATTCAAATGATAATGCTGCTCATACTGATACTGATGATGATATGACTTATGATTCAAATGATAATGCTGCTCATACTGATACTGATACTGATACTGATGCTGATCGTGATGCTGATCGTGATGCAGATGGTGATGCAGATGGTTATTCTGATGGTGATGCTGATCGTGATGCAGATGGTGATGCAGATGGTTATTCTGATGGTGATGCTGATCGTGATGCAGATGGTGATGCAGATGGTTATTCTGATGGTGATGCAGATGGTAATGCTGATGGTTATTCCGATGGTGATGCTGATAATAATAACGTTGCTGATACCGGTGATGCTGATGTTGATGATGATGATGTTGTTGCTGCTGATGACTATGTTGTTGATGTTGCTGCTGATGACTATGTTACTGATGTTGCTAATGATGATTATATTGCCGATGATGATTATCAAAAACCTGCTGCAAAAACTATAGATAATAGTTTAGGCGAACACAAAAAGCGGGTACAACACATATATGAATCCGCCGTAAATAGGTTTTATGAACTCGATCATGACACGTATTATGTTACAACAGACACAGCCACGAGCGCAGCGGTCAAGGAGGCCGTGTCCGCAACACAGAGTGTGGACGCCACAATTGACGCTGTTGCTCAAATATTTAAGAAGAATGAGGAGGAATGTAATGAGAAAACAGTACAAATTATTTTAAACATTATAAATTGTTATGTTAGGCAAAGATTAAACATTGATGACACTATCGCCGAAAAAGATTGCGATGCAAAGAGAGAGAGAGTTGTGTTAAGTCTGTTTAACTTCCAATATCAGCACTATATACGCTATATAGTGACTGGCATCCGACACAGTTTTAGGCACCCGGTACACCTAATTGTTTATGCACAAATTATTATGATTTTTCATAGACCTACAATTAAAAAGTTAGGTAAAAAAATCAATCTACCCAAAGCTCATCGCACAAATGAATGCGAAAAGAAAGTAATTTTGGTACTTCATCGTCTTTTTTTTAAGAGTAGGTTCTGATATTAATAATATTGGGTTTATATTTGAACACTTTACTTCTAAATTTAAGACGTAGTATGTCTTCATTAAAAATTGTGTCATAATACCGACTTAGTTTATAACTAACTACATCAGATTTTTTTTTTATAAGACCCCAAATCAATGCGGCCCCAGTTAAGTCTTTTAACATGTAGATGTACTGATTGGAGTTAAGTCGACCTACACTATAGAAACAAAGTATTTTTCTCAGGCCCTTCGAACTTGAAGTATACATTCGGAAAACTATCCATCGTAAACGCGTTTTGTGTTGTTGTGAAAAGAGAGCCAGAGCGGTTGTTTTATCTTGAACGTAAAAAAAATTTGGATCGCTTTTACATCGTGACTTTTTATTCGCTCATATAATCTGTGGTATGAACCAATTCATGTTTTGTGCAAAGATCTAAGTAAGAAGAAGAAGAAGAAGAAGAAGAACAAACAAAACCGTTCCCGAAATTATTGGAAATGCATTTCATATAATTTTAAATGCAAGTTGTGCTCAGAATGTAAAATTATTATATATCAATACATACAACCAGCATTTAACGGACAGGTTTCTTCAAAAGGAACACATAAAAAGTCAATAAAGATCAATATTATGGACTACGCGTGGTTTAAGTTTTATGTTCTGCTCTGTATAATATTATGGACGGCGATTGGATTTTTTTTAACGAAAAAACGGGTGTTGAGAATTTAGATAAGAAGGAATTCATGTTTACAAAGATGGTATTTGTGTTAAACTTATTTATGTAACGTGGATTGTTGGGATATAGTTGCACATTCTCTGTTGTAGAGCCCCGCTATCGGTTATAAAATTATGTATAGTAGCAGGGCTTCAGACAGTGATCCGACATCCACTGGTTCAACACAAATAATAAAGTTAAGTCCTTCTTGTAGAAATATTGAAGAATAACTTTATTAACTATAAACACGTCTATGGTATTGAAAATGTTATAATGAAATCTCGACAGCAATCAAATCCACAACTGCAATAACAATCTGTGATAATTACACAAATGCAATAACAATCCGTAATGGCAATACAACGGCTTCTAATGCGCTCAGACTCTCCGACTGACTGACTACTACTCACTGGTAACTCACTCAACAGCTCACCCGTACAAGCCTTTTATAGCGATTTGTAACCCAGAAGATTCTAGTTGTTCACGATATTTCTATAATGTATTAGAACGGACGGGACTACAAGGGACATTACTCCAGTTGACTAGAAGCATTAGATTGTAAACAAACCGATACTGAAAAACAAGTTTTTACCAGATTGACAGATTTCTCGAATGTTCTTCACAACCGGGGCAGACAAGGTAGGAAAACAAACTAACAATGCATAGATTTAATCTAGAATGATCTTCACAACCGGGGCAGACAAGGTCAGAGAACAAACTAACAAAGCATAGACTAGATCTAGATCTAGATCTATCTCCAGTCTTCTCGTCCTCTCTCTATCCATCTCTTTCTCTCTCATCCCCCGTTCCTCTCTCTATAGCTTTCTTCAAACAAACAAACACAAACTTGTCACACTTACCCCTAATTTAAGAAAAGTGCAACATTTCCAAAAACATAATAAATGACAACGTTTGCAAGGTTACAGACATATTTGGCAACACAATATCATACCAGGGTGAGTCATAATAAGTAATGTATGCACAACAAGCATATTCACGTGCATTGTACCAAGAAAAATAAACAAAATTTTTCATCACCTTGATGCAAAAAAAACAACAAAAAACATTCCATATAATGTTCCATTTTTCGAAACTTACAAGTGAACACAAAACAAATTCAAAAAAACTAAACATTGGACATTTTCCAAGCATTACAGGCCTTCCAAACTTTGGAACTCATAAATCAGATTGACAATACAAGAATTAGTCTTTCAAACACCATACCAATCTTACAGGTGTGACCTCACGGCTCAGAAAATCAGTGCCAAGATTTTCAACCTTAAAATTCTGGTTTTGTTAACACATCACCCAACGCATGGCTCTTGGGCTTTAAAACCTTGCCGCATTGAGATACTGGAGGGGCTGATGGTCAGTTTGAAGCACAATTTGCCTGCCATAGAGGTACAATGCAAATTTACGAATACCCCAAACAATCGCAAGATACTCGCGTTTAATTGCCGAATAATGAGTTTCACGACTGAACAGTTTCCTGCTGGCGTAGGCAATTGGGAACAACCGACCATCGGCTTCCTGTAACAATGTAGCACCCAGACCTACATCAGATGCATCAGTTCTTAAAATAAATGTCGTATTGGCATCTGGTAAGTGTAAGATAGGTCTGGAAGTTATGGATTTTGTGAGAGCCACATACGCATTCTTTTGCGGGTCTCCCCACTGTACTATGTCAGACATGCCATTTTTAACTAAGTCAGACAGAGGAGCTGCTATAGCCGCGAAGTTTGGTACAAAGTCACTATAATAATTCAACAATCAAAGAAATGACCGTACTTCTTTCTTGGTTTATGGTCTTGGAGCGTTCTCTATCTTAGCAATATTCTCCTCATGTAATGCCACTGTTCCTCTGCAAAGCCAATGCCCAACGAAGTCGACTTCGTCCACCACATTCAAGTACACACTTGCTGGGCCTAGCTAGCAGCAACGTTCACCGCGCTCATCCTTTTGAGGAGTTCACCCAGTGTCGCAAGGTGCTGTTCGAACGTCTCTGTGTGGACCAACAGGTCGTCGACGTAGGAGATTACATTGTCCATTCCGTCGAGCAGGCTCCTGACAGCACGGGTGAGAGTAGCGCTGGAGTTCATCATGCCGAATGGCATCCGGACAAACTCATAGTGCATGTCCATGGTGACAAATGTCGTCTTAGGAATGTCTTCAGCACGTACTGGTATCTGCCAGTACCCTTTGCTCAGGACGATCTTACTGAAGAAGTTTAGCCACCTTTTTATCAACATCGCTGATCACATGAAAAGGCGACCAGCTTTGCTTGGCAGTGGAGCCCAAAAGAGTTGGGACATCCACTGCCTTTCTCTTGCTTGATCCGGATGGAACACTCGCTCCATCCGGACAAGGCTTTTTTAAAAAGTTGGGAGTGGGGGACGTTTCAATTGATAGTAAAGATTCCATATAGAGAGAAAAAGGAGGTTCTGCTCCGGGGCGCCCCACCCGCCACCGAGCCCAACAAGGGGACACCGCGTGGAAATCCGGCGCCAATTGTGTCAGGGCTACCCCGGAGTTATACTCCCAGCACAGAAAGAGAGATCGAGAGAGTTTGCTGGGATTGACCCTAGCCAAAGTTGACAAGCCGATTGAGCGGAGAGGGCA
>RQTK01001284.1:21840-37286 GCA_003991915.1 Elysia chlorotica
GCTTGCCAACATACAGGAGACATCCCAGTTACGACTGAGTGTAGCCTGTGAAGCAGCCTTGGACCGTGAAAGATGGCGCCGAATGACAGCCCACCTCGGAGACGGGACAGCACAGCGATAGATAGATAGATGAGATGAGAAAAGCGAGATGATCTTATGAAAATTGGAATGTGTGAAGGGAAGCGCGACAAGGAAACACAACAGGAAAGTCAAAATAGTGATTGCACTAGGTGATGGAGGAGTTTAGAGCAGCAAGTGATAGGAACGTATGAAGGGGCATGATCCCCAACGATACAAAGCACTGTATTTGAATGAAGGATGGATGACAAAGTCTTCAGATAAATGATGCCAGTGTAATGAGTTAATCTCAAATGCTCTTTATCGTCGGATTTTAGTCTACTACTTTTCTTAGTTAGATTATTTGTAAAACTATAATAAGATACAGGTACATGTGCATGTATTATGTATTATGTTAAATTCTAACAAACAAACAAAATTATTGCATGGTACTTTTAGTATGCGTCTGATGTGCTATACAGTTAAAGCAAACATTATTCAATCCATGGACATGTAATAAACTTAAGCCGTTTCATAACGAGATCACATTTTGCGTACTTTGAACCCAATTCGTTTTTCCTGTAGTTTTAATACTTTACTCCAACAATAAAAATCTCGCTTATTTAGATATACATTGTATTTGTTCCATCCCCATTTTACACTCTCAAAGAAAAAAAGTTTTACTGCATGCAGACCATTAACTTTATACATAATAGTCATGCAGGCAATTTTACTTCTTTTTCCTCTGGTTTAATGAACATTTCTTTGTTTTAAACAATGGTACCCAAAAATTAAAAAAAAAAAAAAAACCCATAGGTATCAGGTTTGAGTCCATTCAACGAATTTCCATTTAATCGCGATAATTTTAAAGCAATGCTGTTAATTAAAAATAATAAAATGGCGTCCAAAAATAGAAGACAAAGTCACCAAAATATACATAAACTTGCAGCAAGAATCAAAGTGACCAATATTTATGAACCTCTTCGCATCGCGCTGCCAGTTGATCAGCCAATCACTCAGATAATTAACAGCTATACGATCGAAAGTCGCCGCCGCCGCACTCCAACCGCCGAGCAGCGCTCGTGTAACTTAAATAATACTAGCTATTTCGGATACAATGACTTGTTTTACTCCCTGTTAATCAATCACCAATTACTTTCTTGTCTGTCATCTGGTCCAACAATTTGTACTACTCCCAGCTAATCAACCACCAATTACTTTCTTGTCTGTCATCTGGTCCAACAATTTGTACTACTCCCTGCTAATCAACCACCAATTACTTTCTTGTCTGTCATCTGGTCCAATAATTTGTTCTACTCCCTGTTAATCAATCACCAATGACTTTCTTGTCTGTCATCTGGTCCAAGGGGGGCTCGGTGGTCCAGGGGTAGAACATCGGCTTCCGACGCAAAATGTCCCGTGTTCGATTCCCTGGGTCGGTGTCAGTATAATGTGACCGGCTGAGACAGGAGTCATGGTATCCCCGCCCTGTCTCGTGTGTGGCAGCACATAAAGTTGTCAGACGTCTGTCTCGAAGCCCGTCCACAATATAGCCTATATAGTGCTGCGGTTGGACGCTAAACGAACCCAACCAACCAACCAACAAATCATCTGGTCCAAACCATTTATTTTACCACCTGCTTAGTGCTCTGTGGAGGATCTCATATATTTTCACTAATGATTTACATGAACGTTGATGAAATTGACTTTAGAACAAATGCTTACGTGTTCGAACATTGTATGGTGTTATGATAGTACTTTTGTATTTTTCGTCTTTGTGTTGGGCTTGGGTATAAATTCAATCAGAAGTACGAACTGCTTTACTTTGCGCTAGCAGTCGATCTTGTCGACGCTCTAGTTGCCTGAAGCACTGGGACACTAGTTTTACACTCACAAAGATCAGTTATATGTAGGACTTGTTATGACCGGATGCGACAGGAGTCGTGCTATTCGCGCCCTGTCTCGTTTGTGGCAGTTCATAATACAGGATATATTGTGTACGGATCCCAAGACTAACGTCTGACAAGTTTACGTGCTGCCACGCAGAGACAGTGCGAGGATACCGCGAGTCTGACCCAACCAGAAGGGGACGAAGTCGCCAGATCGGGTCTATAGCCACGGACCTCCTGCATCGAGAGTCGATTTTCTACCCCAGGGCTACCGCGCCCCCAGTAGCAATTGTGGCTGAGGTTACTGAGGTCGCAAGGCAAATGAATGGACGAGTCCACGACTAACGTCTGACAATCTTACGTGCTGCCACACATGGACTCTTAGCTCATGCAGACAAAAAGAAGAGCTGTCAAGTGCAATTTTCGTGTATGGATGTGAGACTTGGACAATCTAAAAACAAACGGGAGGCAGCTGAAATGTGGGTCCTAAGGAGAATACACAGAATCTCGTAGACGACCGAGCAGTCTAATGAACGAGTCTCACAGGAAGCAAACACAATACATGTATAACTGATACACATAATTCGAAGACGCCAATCAATAATTGTAGGTCATGTGATGAGAGTAGATGTAGTTGAGTTGGTTTAACGTCCAACACCAGCACTATATAGACTACATTGTGGACGGGCCCCAAGACTAACGTCTGACAAATATATGTACTGTCACACACGAGACAGGGCGAGGATACCATGAACCTTGTCTCAGCCGGTCACATTAAACTGACACCGACCCAACCAGTTGGTAGCGAAATCGCCAGGGGGCTCGAACCAGGACCTTTTGCGTCAGAAGCCAATGTAGTTGAGTTGGTTTAGTGTCCAACACCAGCACTATATAGACTAAATTGTGGACGGGCCCCAAGACTAACGTCTGACAATTATATGTGCTGCCACACACGAGACAGGGCGAGGATACCATGAATCTTGTCTCAGCCGGTCACATTAAACTGACACCGATCCAACCAGTTGGGAGCGAAATCGCCAGGGGGGCTCGAACCAGGACCTTTTGCGTCAGAAGCCGGTGTTCTACCCCCCCCCCCCCGCCTTTTTTTTTTTACACACACACAAATCGCAGACGCAAGAAAACATTTTTGACCATGTGATGAGATGAGAAAAGCGAAATGATCTGTAAAAATTGGAATGTTTGAAGGGAACGGCGATGGGAAAACACAACAGGTAGTCAAAATAGTGATTGCACTAGGTGATGGAGGAGTTTAGAGCAGCAAGTGACAGGAACGTATGAAGGGGCATGATCCCCAACGATACAAAGCACTGTATTTGAATGAAGGATGGATGACAAAGGCTTCAGATAAATGATGCGAGTGTAATGAGTTAATCTCAAATGCTCTTTATCGTCGGAATTTAGTCTACTACGTTTCTATGTTAGATTATTTGTAAAACTATAATAAGATACATGTATTATGTAGTATGTTAAATTTTAACAAAAATAAAAATGTATTGCATGGTACTTTTAGTACCGTATGCGTCTGATGTGCTATACAATTAAAGCAAACATTATTCAATCCATGGACATGTAATAAACTTAAAGCGTGTCATGAGAAGATCACATTTTGCGTACTTTGAACCCAATTCTTTTTTTCTGTAGTTTCAATACTTTACTCCAACAATAAAAATCTCGCTGATTCATACAGATACAGATACATTTGTTCCATCGCCAATTCACACCCTCAAAGAAAAAATGTTTTACTGCATGCAGACCATTAACTTTATACATAATAGTCATGCAGGTAATTCTACTTCTTTTTCCTCTGGTTGAACCTTTCTTTGTTTTAAACAATGGTACCCCAAAATTAAAAAAAAAAACAACAACAACCCCATAGGTATCAGGTTTGAGTCCATTCAACGAATTTCCATTATTTTAATCGCGATAATTTTAAAGCAATGCTGTTAATTAAAAATAATAAAATGGCGTCCAAAAATAGAAGACAAAGTCACCAAAATATACATAAACTTGCAGCAAGAATCAAAGTGACCAATATTTATGAACCTCTTCGCATCGCGCTGCCAGTTGATCAGCCAATCACTCAGATAATTAACAGCTATACGATCGAAAGCCGCCGCCGCATTCCAACCGCCGAGCAGCGCGCGCGTTGGTTGGTTGGTTGGTTGGGTTTTTAACGTCCAACATCAGCAACTTATGGCTATATCGTGGACGGGCCCCAATCTCTCTCTCTCTCTCTCTCTCTCTCTCTCTCTCTCTCTCTCTCTCTCTCTCTCTCTCTCTCAAGTTATGTCTTTCTCAAAGCCCATCTCCCCGCTCCTTACCATTCTTAAATAGATAAGCCGGGAAAACCGTTCTTAAAAGTGCATTTCCACAAGCCACCAAATAATGCATTTATGGGAAGCATTCTACGAGTTTCCTGCCTAGCCGCTATAGGAAGCACAACACCTTCTCTACAACTTATGTTGATGGACAGTACCTATAAGCAACTGTTCTGGAAAGTCAGCTGGGACGGAGAAAGGGATTACACACCCCCGGGGCACAACAAGGCAGATAGCGTAAAGAGTAAGACTTTAAAAAGTTCTATTCTATTTTTTTGCAGTGAGAAAATTTGTTTTAAATTTGTGGGAATATGTGCTTTATATATATATATATACAGAAACGGAGCATTTTATGGGGCTTTCTACATGAGAGTGTGTTGTGGGGCATGATATATAAATATATATATATTAGTAGAATAGAGAGGTTCTTCGCAAAAAGCTCAAAGACGGCTTAATCTATAAATATGAAATTTTCACAAAAGCTACATATTACTAAATACTTGGTTATGGTACTTTTTATTGATTTATTTTACATAAATGTATTGCAATTAAAAATAAAAAAAAAGTTCGCCATCAGATGCCCGTATCGTCTTTTATAACAACTAGAAAAAAAATTGGTTAGATATAATCGTTGTCCATTGTCAAAAAAAACGTAAATTTAAGAAAACAAAGCGTCATAGACTATCGAATATTCTAATGGCATAGATACCAATTCGTCAGTTCCACACACTTCCTCTACCGCTGGACTTCAGTAATTTATCTAGATATAGAATCTAGTCTTACTTAAGCAATCTATCTATCTATTTATCTATATTATGTTATTTTTAGCTTTTGTAGGTAAAATATTATTTTAAAAGTATAACATATTATGACCAGAACAACAACAACAAAAGCAACAACAACAGCAACATCAAAGAGAAAACAACAACGACAACAACAACAACAGCAGCAGCAAAAACAAAACAACAACAACAACAACAACAACAACAACAACAACAACAACAACAACAACAACAACGACAAAAACAAAAAAACAGCAACATCAGTTCAAATAATAATTTAGACAAGTGTAACCGTATCCATTCTCTATGCCTCTCCCCTCTCCCCTCAACCCCCTCCAACGAACAAGCAATGACAAGAAATGGACCTACAATACTGTCCCGATTTACATTACAAAATAAACAAAAAGCTAGACGGTTCATCATTTCAGTGTTTCACAGCTGATAAGAAAAGCAAAAAAACCTAAATTGAAGAAGAAAATGCAAAAAAAACCAACGTCCGAAAAAATAAACGTCACCGGTAATTGTTAGCTCTAAAATGTTTATTTCTCTAAGGATTGGAATGACAATTGATTGCTAGTGAAAAAATTTATACGTTGAAAGAACGAGACACAGAGATAAAATATTGATTATAAAGTCTTCTGTAAAACATGATAGGAAAGGATGACAAGGCGCACTTACTTTTAGTACTACCGAAAAGACCCGAAAAGACCCGAAAAGATCTGAAAAAATTCCGAGCAGACTCCCCCCCCCAAAAAAAAAAAAAAAAAAAAAAAACAAAAAAAAACTATAAAGTAATCGATTTAGAATGTAAGTTGGAGGTGTTTGGGTTTTTTCCTCTCTTGTTTTTGTCTGCGTGCGTGTTTTTTTTTTTGTTTTTTTTTTTTTGTCTAACGTCGTCAATTTCTAAGCTGAAGTGCACTATACGGGTGGCTTGCCAGGCTCCAAAAAGTAAATTTTTAAATGAGTAATCCATTACAGTGGAACTGTAGAAACCTGAGGGCCAACTACCTGAACTGCAGCGCATTATGTTAAAACATAATGCCGCTGCTGCATGTCTTTAGGAAACAATCTGGTGCGGATGGTTTAAGCGGCGGTACCTCTATTTTTGTTAAAGATAATATCCGACTAACTCTAGAAAATTCGTTTACTCTTTGTTCAATATAATATCTTCCACCCTCTGCTCAAGTACCATACTCTGATGTAACTAATCCTATTGATCAGCTCCCCTCTCCCGTTATTTTCATGGGGGACTTTAATGCCCATAACATACTCTGGGGAATTCTAAGAACTGATCAGCATGGGAAAATCTTCGAAAAATTTCTCTCAGAATCTGATTTCTTACTCCTGAACAATGGGTCTCCAAGTTACTGCCATCCTGCCAATGGTACATTTTCTGCTCTAGACCTAATATTTACCGTCTCATCTCTCTTTCTAGACTACTCGTGGTCAACTCTCGATAGCCTTCACGGCTCCGACCACTTTCCTATTCTTCTATCGCCGATTTTCTCAGAAACCATATCTCATCCGAAACGGTGGAATTTCACTCGGGCCGGTTTTTTAGTCACAGTGTATTCATGAAATGTCTGATGGAAAAATCCTCTCAATAGAGCAATTTTGTGACACAGTGTTACAGATTGCTAAAAGGACGATCCCTCAGACCTTTACAGTTCCTCGAAAGCCCTGGTTCGACTGCCGGTGCCGACTGGCGGTCCGAGCCAGGAAAAAACGTTTCGTAATTTTAAAAGCAACGCCCCTCAGGCACATCTCATCATTTTAGGAAACGGTGCGTTGAGGTCCGCCGCACTATACGCCAGCAGAAGCAACAGTCTTGGAAACGTTTTATTTAAAAAATAAATAAAGATAACCCCCTGTCCAAAGTATGGAAATTGGTTAGAAAGATACAGGGCAGGACTGGCTGTCGCTTCTGCTGTAAAGCACCTTAGGGAGGCAGATGGTTCCTATGTGGAGGGAGAACGGTAGATTGCAGACGCATTAGGCGCGGCATTTTGCTAGAACTCCTCCAGCCATCACTACTTCCCTCAATTTAGAAGTTTTCAAGAGCAGTCTGAGGAGAAAATGATTGACTTCTGCCCAGACTGCTCCAAAGAGTATAACAAACAGTTCACCCTTAAGAAAGTACTTGCATCCCGGGGAGAACTCAAGGAAACGGCCGCGTGGCCAGATTTTTTACACAATATAATCTTGAAAAATCTGCCAGTGCAATCTATTCCAGCCCTACTTCATCTGTTTAACACAAGTTGCACTTCCGGTACCTTTTCAGAGTCTGGCACCAAGCCACCATTATTCGTGTCGCAAAACCAGAAAAAGACTCGAGAAAATCCCCAAAACTACAGACCCATAGCATTGACAAGCTGCCTGTGCAAACTCTTTGAAAAAATGGTGGCCAGACGGCTGTCGTGGCATTTGGATATTAACAATCGTTTATCCAACTACCAGTGTGGTTTTAGAACTAAAAGAAGCACTACGGATCACCTGATCCGACTGGAAACATTTGTCAGAGAAGCTTCCATCAGTAATCAATACATGGTCGCCATTTTCTTTGACCTTGAAAAACCTATGACACAACCTGGAAGTATGTCATACTAAAAAGCCTTCAAAATATGGCATTCGAGGGTGACCTACCCATCTTCATTAAAAATTTCATGGCTAATCGACAGTTTCAAGTAAAGGCAGTAAAGGATCATCACTGTCTGACTCTTTCAAGCAGGAGCAGGGAGTTCCTCAAGGCAGCGTTCTCTCTCCAATTCTTTTTGACATACAAATTAATTCAATAACCGAGACTTTAAAAAATGATGTCAACTGCTCGTAATACGTAGACGATTTTGTCGTCTGCTTCAGAGCGTCTTCAATTCTAACCATAGAGCGGCAACTCGTATTGCAGCTCAACGCTCTTCAGAAATGGGCAGACACAAACGGCTTCAAATTCTCTCATCAGAAAACGACAGCTGATCGTTTTTGTAATAAAAAGAAATTTCATATGGGTCCTTATCTTTACATTTGCCGCGGCCAAATAATCTCTGTTGAAGAAGAAGCCAAATTTTTAGGCGTTATATTTGACAAAAAGCTATCTTTTATCCCCCACCTGAAATATCTCAAGAAGAATTGTCAAAAAGCACTCAATCTCATTAAAACTTTATCCGGGACAGAGTGGCGAGCAGATAGAGAGCCCCTCCTCTACCTCTACCGCTCTCTGATACGATCTAAACTCGACTATAAGGCAGCGTAGTGTACGGCTTTGCAAGGCTGTCGTACATTAAAAGGCTAGACGATATACACCACCAAACCAGAGAACAGGCGTCCAATGGACTCTGATGAGGCATTTGGAAGATCTTGACTTCGCAGATGACATCAGCCTCCTGTCCCACAAACTGGACGACGCACAAAAGAAACTCTGTCGAGTCGCAGAAGAAGTTGAAAAGACAGGACTCCAAATCAATATCAGCAAAACTGAGGTCATGAGGGTGAATAGCAAGCAGCAGAACCCAATTAGACTCCATGAAGAGGATATCAAAGAAGCAAACAAATTTACCTACTTGGGCAGCATAGTGAACACAGATGGAGGGTCTGACGAGGACATCAAATGTCGAATTAATAAAGCAAGGCAGGCTTTCATCACACTGAGACAAATTTGGAAATCGAAAACACTATCAATTCACAACAAACTCAGAATCTTTAACACTAATGTAAAATCTGTCCTACTTTATGGCTCAGAAACATGGAGAGTAACAAACACGAACTCTAAAAAGATTCAAGGATTTACCAACAGATGCCTCAGAAACATTCTTGGAGTACACTGGCCGGAAGTCATCTCAAATGAGGAATTATGGGAAAGAACAAGACAGACTCCAGTTGAGACAGAAATCATGAAGCGAAAGTGGGGATGGATCGGACACACTCTCCGAAAGCCTGCATCAAGCATCACTAGGCAAGCCCTTGACTGGAACCCACAAGGAAAGAGGAAAGTAGGTCGTCCCAAACAATCCTGGAGAAGGAGTGTTGAAGAAGAAGTGAAGGCGTCAGGAATAAACATTGGCAGAGCTAAGAAGGACCTGCCAAAATCAAGTCCGTTGGCGGAGCTTTGTTCCTCAAGGAATCAAGAGGCTTAAGTCAATACACCACCAAAGACTACGTCTCAGCCTCGGGGCTTTTCGTACCACGCCGGTAGAAAGTCTTTACATAGCTCCAGACGAACCACCCAAATTATGTAGAAAAATTCCAATCTTCACCGAACGCGATTCCACCCTTTGGAATTCGGTTTCAGCAGCTCCTTCTGAAAATCGACTTATATTTTACTAGTGTCGACACTAACTCTATTCAAGAAGACAAATTTTTGGAAATCCCTCCCTGGACGATGGAAAGACCAGGAAGTATTCTCCTGACCTGGCAGCTCTCCATAAGGACAAAACCCCTCCAGAGGTATATAGAGAAATGTTTGAACAAATCATAGAAAATCATTCTGATCACTATCTACTTTTCACTGACGGGTCTAAAGATGAGGCCTGTGTCGGAGCTGCCTGCCATTCATCCTTAGCAGATAAATGCTGTGGGGTGAATGCGAAGGCGTTAATATTTACTGCGGAGGCAGTTGCCCTCTGCATGGCACTCGACTCTGTCTTCAGCTTAAGAAAAAACACATTTTTAATCTTCTCTGATTCGCTTTCTTTGCTGAAAGCGGTGGGGGAGGCAAATCCCAAAAACCCTAGGATTCTCAGGGTACTAGAACGTATTCATGAAATTCAGACGGGTGGTAAGAGAACTGCTCTCTGCTGGGTTCCCAGCCACGTCGGTAAAGAAGGTTGACGAACTTGCCAAAATTTGGCTCGAACTTAAATCCTACTCAGTTGCAAATACCAGCATTTGATGTTTAGCCAATTATACACACGTTTATAAAAGAAAACTGGAAGGCGCCATGGAAAAATATGACAACCAGCAAATTCCACTGTGTCCAACCACATTTAGTTCACTGGCCAGGAATCTCTCAGGCAAGGCGACGAGACCAAGTGATACTCGATCGAGTCCGACTATAATAATAATAATAATAATAATAATAATAATAATAATAATAATAATAATAATAATAATATAAATGCTAAAATACTTATAAAAATCCCCATTTAAAAGTAAATAAAACCCTCCAGAGAGCACCGGTGTCATTATTTTCCTATTTTTTATCTATTGCACTGGATTCGTGATCGGTAGTTCCAAACTTAAATTTATCTTATTATCAACGGTATGGGGTTAAAGCAACCTGCAGTTTGCTTCAAAGTACACATTATACAACTGTTTTACTCTAATAAATCAAGGCTTTCAGATGTGTTTAAATTCTCTCTTGGCCTTCCAAAGTTTTTCACAAACTCTAAAAATTCATATTATATGAAACAACAATGACTTGTCTATAGCGCCATGTACTTGTACTAGTGCCATAGTAACGTTTTAATGCCTAATTTTGTTCATAACCACCTTATTTTCTTTTAATAAAATATATATTATGTATATGTCGTCATAATGATGGTCGTCGCAAGTGCTATATATGTCGTCCTAATGCCGGTCGTCATAAGTAGTAAAGAATGGTTTGTCAAAATGTGAGTCGTCCTAACGCTGATAAAGTCGTCATAAACATAAAGACGACCACTTATTTTTCTATATTTTTTACATAACCACAAAACGCAAAACCAATAACACGCTGCCAATCGCTTAAAACATATTGTTTAGAATGTCAATAGCGAGTTTGTAGTACATCAGGTTAGAGATATACTGACGGTCGTCCCAATCATGATTTGCACACCGGTCGTTCTAATGCGGAATTAATAGGTATATATATATATATATTATTATGATATATATATTTTTTAGTAGAATCGAGGGGTTCTTGAAAAAAGCTCAAAGACGGCTTAATCTATACTTATAAAATTTGCACAGAAGCTACATCTTACTAAATACTTGGTTTTGGTACTTTTTATTGATTTATTTTACATAAATGTATTACAATTAAAAATAAAAATAGTTCGCCATCAGATTTCCGGATCGTCTTTTATTACAACGAGATCTAGGCCTGGTTAGATTTATTCGTTGTCCATTGTCAAATACGACGTGTTTTTAAGAAGTCAGAGCGTCATAGACTATCGAATTTTCTAATGGCATAGTTACCACTTCGTCGGTTCCACACACTTCCTCTACCGCTGGACTTCAGTAATGTATCTAGATATAGAATCTAGTCTTACTTAAGCAATCTATCTATCTATTTATCTATATTATGTTATTCTTAGCTTTTGTAGGTAAAATATTATTTTAAAAGTATAACATACTATGACCAGAACAACAACAACAAAAGCAACAACATATTATGTTATTGTTAGCTTTTGTAGGTAAAATGAGAAAACAACAACAACAACACAACAACAACAACAACAACAACAACAACAACAACAACAACAACAACAACAACAACAACAACAACAACAACAACAACAACAACAACAACAACAACAACAACAACAACAACAACAACAACAACAACAACAACAACAACAACGACAAAAACAAAAAACAGCAACATCAGTTTAAATAATACGTTAGAAAGTGTAACTGTATCCATTCTCTATGCCTCTCCCCCCTCCCCTCAACCCCCTCCAACGAACAAGTGATGACAAGAAATGGACCTACAATACTGTCCCGATTTGCATTTCAAGTTTACAAGGAGCTAGACGGTTCATCATTTCAATGTTTCACAGTTGATAAGAAAAGCGAAAATTCCTATATTGAAGAAGAAATTGCAGAAAGCCCGACGTCCAAACAACTAAACGTCACCGGTAATTGTTAGCTCTAAAATGTTTATTTCTCTAAGGATTGGAATGACAATTGATTGCTAGTGAAAAAAATTAAACGTTGAAAGAACAAGACACAGAGATAAAATATTGATTATAAAGTGTAAAAAAGTATCCATGTACATTTCAGGAAAATTTGCAGAATCTCCAAATATGCCGGCGAGTTTTCGGAAATATGAGTACCGCGTATAATAATGTTATGGAACAGGAAGAAAATAGGTTGCCCCAATTTCGTGCAAATGTAAGCACGCTCAAAGGGTTTTCATACTCAAGCCCCAGTGGGTATTGGCCTTTAGTTAGGCTCCTATTTTATGAGTAGGCGTAGACCTAAACGTTCGAAGTAACCTACGCCCGAAATTAAAGTTGGGTCTACAACCTTGGGAAGGTGCGATGAAACAATATGTCAACCAACAAATTGCACTGTGTCCAACCACATTTAGGTCACTGGTCAGGAATCTCTCAGGCAAGACGACGAGACCAAGTGGTACTCGGCCGAGTCCGACTTGGACATTCTCATCTTACTCACGCCTTTCTACTGAGAGGTGAAGAGCCTCTACTGTGTCATACCTGCAACTGTCAATTGTCCATTAGTCATATTCTGGTTGATTGTCCGGCTTTTCACCGGGAAAGAAATGTGTACCTGGCTTCCAAGCCTCTAGAGAGCATATTTACCCATGTTAGTCCTCAGCGTCTACTTAGGTACCTGAAGGACATTGATGTATATAATAAAATTTAACTGTGATAATCCTACACATGGATCTTTTAAACTACTGTACATACTCTTCACTTTTGGCCAAACCTTTTACACACAATTTTTATGATTTTACTACTCAAAGAGATAGGAAACACCGTTGCTACTAGTATAATGCATAAACTGTCTTTGGACATCATGGGCACAACATAGCCGTTACCGTGCTGACGTGCCTTAAAACAAACTCACTCACTCTCTCACTCCACAAATAAGCATAGTTCGTACTATGCATTTAAAATTCAGACGCAGGTTACGTCCGTTTTTTTTAAATCAACGCCTTCTCAAAAAGGAAAATGCTAGTATTAAATTCTATGTATATTTACGCCTGCTCCGAGGCAGTATTAAGGGCTAAAATTTAGTCGCATGAAAATCTGAAGTCAATATGAAATCAACTATAATAACTGCTGTGTCCTTTTAGTAACACTTCACTAGTTCTATTTCTGAATTTCACCATTTAGGCACACCTAATTGTTTATGCACAAATTTTTATAATTTTTCATAGACTCAAAGTTTAAAAAAATTTCTAAGTGGTAACATGAAGGCTTCTATACCTTCATTGGCTGTCTTAGATATAGATTGGAGTTCTATCCGATCTACCCACTTGTTCGGTTTGTCTACAAGAAAATTTTCAAAAACGTTCAATACCTTTGATGGATCTTTCTTGTCTCTGGCTGTAAGTTTGGCGGATTGTACAAGGTCTCTACCTCTAGTTCCCGTCGAAAGAAAAATATAGTGATATTTGTTATCGTTTTCCATATTGTTCATGATGAAGAAAGATTCCAAAAACTCTTTCCACTCGTCGTAGGCCTCTTGTTTGTTGGGCTTTGACCAGCATAAATACGGCATTGGGACAAGACTGGTTGCCATCGTAAGATGTGGAGATTTGTATTCGGCTTTAGTTACTGACTTGATATAATTATTTGAAATTGGTTATAAGTTATTGTTCTACCGCTGCCAACATGTAATAATATATGGAATGGAGTTGACAATACAGGACGGATCGGATTAACATCAGGCATTTTATTCTAGGATAGCTTACAGGTTTGTTTGATGCTAGATCTACAGACAAGAGAAAACAAAAGTACATGTCAACAAAGACTGAAGAGTTAGTCAGAGGAGATAAAAATAACATCTTAATTAAAAAGGTGTTATTCCGTATTATATTTGAGTATTAGTCTTGTACGTCCATTGCCCCTTACCGCACCGTTATGACCCCCTTGGCATTCAGCGCCCACCTACTGCCCCCTGGGGGGTGGTACCGCCCACTTTGAGAAACACTGGCCTAGAGGATGCTATGTAGGTTTGGTCTCAATTAGAAATTTTATTACTTATTGTTGCAAAATAAATCCAGAAGTTTTGGAGCCAGGTTTTATGCAATGTGAACTATTTTAAAAACACTGATTGTTCTCTGCTTGACAGTCGCAAAGGAATGTACCTCAACTGAAGAAAGAGAAATTTTGAAGGAACATGACATACACTTTGGATCTTCATCTGGAACTGGGAAAAAGCGTAAACTTCCACAGACTGAGTGCAGGTAAGAACTAGCATACGAAGTTCTTTATATCGGCTCTAATGTACTAAAAAAATGCAACTTACCATCCCAATAAATGGTTTAAGATAATCTAGCTATTTTGTTAGATTAGATGTATATTTGTTGATTTTTTTTATATATATACAAAGTAACTACTATTTAAAATTCCATTAATAATTAAAAAACAAAAAAACACATATATATGAGCCATTCCCAAAAAAAGTGCCCCCCAGCATGCATGTATTTTAAAATGTTATAAATAATGACACATACTTTCGTTTTGTTTGTGGTTTTTTTCTATGAAAAGAGGACACTTTGAAGAGATAACCCCAATAATTACAACTTTTTATATTTCAAACTTGTTGAGTTATGTTGAGTTCAGTCTTGCAATCTGTTGTTTTTTGCACATTTTTTTCCTGACAAAGTTGAGGTCATGTACTGATTATCTTGCTATGAAAGAAATATTCAATCATGGCTTGATTTTTTGTTGTTCAATATATAAAGAAATATCTTCTGAAAGGAAAAAGAGGTGATAGATCACGATCGGTTGTATAGTGTTTGCACAGGCAAACAATAAAAATGTATATAACGGACGTCATGCACTTTGTAAACAACACACAATGAAGTAAAAGCCCTATACTATACATGTTTGGGGCCAATCCCGCAAATTCTCGCGAAAAACGTGACTGGCAATCCATGCCAATCGTAAAAATACCATTGAGTGTGCCCCCGAACATGGATTGAGTAGTGTACGCTCAATGTAGACAAAATACTGTAATACTTTGTAAAAAAGTTACGTCCGTAAGATGCATCCCTAATTCTTTATTAATTCTTTTTCTCCAAAAAGTGTTTTGAATCATACCATCTGAATGCATACAATAAAAAAATGGTCACAAATTTCCCCTTGAGAGAGCTGTTTGTGATAGAAACGTATTTAAAATGACTTTGTAACTTGACCTAAAGAGTTACGTCCGTAAGATGTTTTTAGATTACCATTCTGTTCACAAGTCACAGACTGTTATTAATGATCCCATGTAAATCTATTTCTCGTTGCTGAAGAAAGATAGTTATCTTTATGAATGAAATATTTTCACCAGTTGGGCTTTAGTATGTTTCCCGTAAAAGTCATGAGCTCGTAAATCAATACTTAGTAAAATAATGTGCGATATGGCTCAACTTCAAGTTAATTTTTGTAGATCTAAATCATAATAACTGGTATAAAACAAAAGCTGTGGGAACAGTATCATGTTTT
>RQTK01001284.1:53069-65610 GCA_003991915.1 Elysia chlorotica
TTCATTAAAACTCTTTGTCCATTCCTTGAGCTTAATTCACATGTAATTCATTAAAACTCTTTGTCCATTCCTTGAGCTTAATTCACATGTAATTCATTAAAACTCTTTGTCCATTCCTTGAGCTTAATTCACATGCAATTCATTAAAACTCTTTTTCCATTCCTTGAGCTTAATTCACATGCATCTCATCAAAACTCTTTGTCCATTCCTTAAGCTTTATTCATATGCATTCCCATAAAACTCTTAGTCCATTCTTTGAGCTTTATTCACATAGAATTTATTAAAGCACTTAGTCCATTCTTTTTTTTATTCTTAGAGCTGTATTCACTACTCGTAATTTATAAAACATCTGTATCCATTCCTTGAGCTTTATTCACAGCCACTTCATAAAACATCTGTATCCATTCCTTGAGCTTTATTCACAGCCACTTCATAAAACATCTGTATCCATTCCTTGAGCTTTATTCACAGCCACTTCATAAAACATCTGTATCCATTCCTTGAGCTTTATTCACATACAATTCATTAAAACGTTTTGTCCATTCCTTGAACTTTTTTCACAGGCACTTCATAAAAAGTCTTTATCCATTCCTTGAGCTTTATTCACAGGCGCTTCATAAAAAGTCTTTGTCCATTCCTTGAGCTTTATTACTACACGTAATTCATTAAAACTCTTTTTACATTCTCAGAGCTTTATTCACTACACGTAATTCAATAAAAATCTGTGTCCATTTTTTAGCTTTATTTATATACAATTCATTAAAACCCTTTTTGCATTTTAAGAACTTTATTCAATAAGAGTAGTTCATTAAAACTATTTTCCCAGTCAAAGAGCTTTATTCACTACATGTAATTTATTAAAACTCTTTGTCTTTTCCTTAAGCTTATTCACTACTCATAATTCATTTAAATCTGTGTCCATTCCTTGAACCTTATTCACTGCACGTAATTCATTTAAACTCTCTGTCCAATCTCTGACTTTTTTCAATACACTTAAGTCATTACAAATCTTTATCCATTCCTTGACTTTTGTTTACATGCAATTTTTAAACCCCTTTGTCCATTCCTTGAGCTTGATTCACACGCAGTTCAATGAAACGTTTTGTCCATTCCTTGAGTTTTATTCACTGCACGTAATTCGTTAAAACTCTCTTTCCAATATCATAGTTTTTTTCACTACACGTACGTCATTAAAAATCTTTACCTCTCCTTGAGCTTTTTTTCACATGCAATTTATTAAACCTCTTTGTCCATTCCTTAACTTGTATTTACTACTCGTAAATCATGTAAAATCTTAGACTATTTCTTGAGCTTTATTTACTACACGTAATTTATTAAAACTCTTTGTCTATTCCTTGAGCTTTATTCACTACTCGAATTCATTTAAAGTCTTTGTCTATTCCTTGAGCTACATTCACCGCACGAATTTTATTTAAACTCTCTTTCTAATCTTAGAGATTTTTTCACTACACGTAGGTCATTAAAAATTTTTGGGCACTCCTTGGGCTTTATTCACATGCAATTTATTAAAACCCTTTGTGCATTCTCAGAGCTTCATTCACTACACGTAATTCATTAAAATCTTTGTCGATTCTTAGATTTTTATTCACATGCAATTCATTAACACTCTTTGTCCATTCCTTGAGCTTTATTTACTACACGTAATTCATTAAAAGCCTTTGTCCATTATCAGAGCTTTATTGACAACAAGTTATTCATTAAAACTCTTTGTCCATTCTTTTAGCTTTATTGCTACACTTAATTCATTCATCAAAAGCTTTTTCCATTCTCAGAGCTTTATTTACTACACGCATTTCAGTAAAAAACTTTGTCCATTCCTTGAGATTTATTCACATTCAATTCCTTAAAACTCTTTGTTCGTTCTTTGAGCTTTATTAACATGCAATTCATTAAAACTCTTTGTCCATTCCTTGAGCTTAATTCACATGCATCTCATCAAAACTCTTTGTCCATTCCTTAAGCTTTATTCATATGCATTCCCATAAAACTCTTAGTCCATTCTTTGAGCTTTATTCACATAGAATTTATTAAAGCACTTAGTCCATTCTTTTTTTTTAATTCTTAGAGCTGTATTCACTACGCGTCATTTATAAAACATCTGTATCCATTCCTTGAGCTTTATTCACAGGCACTTCATAAAAAGTCTTTGTCCATTCCTTGAGCTTTATTCACAGGCACTTCATAAAAAGTCTTTATCCATTCCTTGAGCTTTATTCACAGGCACTTCATAAAAAGTCTTTATCCATTCCTTGAGCTTTATTCACAGGCACTTCATAAAAAGTCTTTATCCATTCCTTGAGCTTTATTCACAGGCACTTCATAAAAAGTCTTTATCCATTCCTTGAGCTTTATTCACAGGCACTTCATAAAAAGTCTTTATCCATTCCTTGAGCTTTATTCACAGGCACTTCATAAAAAGTCTTTGTCCATTCCTTGAGCTTTATTCACAGGCACTTCATAAAAAGTCTTTGTCCATTCCTTGAGCTTTATTCACAGGCACTTCATAAAAAGTCTTTATCCATTCCTTGAGCTTTATTCACAGGCACTTCATAAAAAGTCTTTATCCATTCCTTGAGCTTTATTCACAGGCACTTCATAAAAAGTCTTTGTCCATTCCTTGAGCTTTATTCACAGGCGCTTCATAAAAAGTCTTTGTCCATTCCTTGAGCTTTATTCACAGGCGCTTCATAAAAAGTCTTTGTCCATTCCTTGAGCTTTATTCACAGGCACTTCATAAAAAGTCTTTGTCCATTCCTTGAGCTTTATTCACAGGCGCTTCATAAAAAGTCTTTGTCCATTCCTTGAGCTTTATTCACAGCCACTTCATAAAACATCTGTATCCATTCCTTGAGCTTTATTCACAGGCACTTCATAAAAAGTCTTTGTCCATTCCTTGAGCTTTATTACTACACATAAATCATCACAACTTTTTTTAAAATTCTAAGCTCAGAGCTTTATTCACTACACGTAATTCATTAAAAAATTTGTGTCTATTTATTAAGCGTTTTTCACTACACGTAAGTCATTAAAAATATTCATCCATTCCTTGAGCTTTATTCACATGCAGTTCAGTAAAACTCTTTGTCCATTCTCAGAGCTTTATTCATTACACGTAATTCATTAAAACCGTTTGTCTAATATCAGAGCTTTTTTCACTTCACGTAATTGATTAAAACTCAGTGTCCATTCTTAGAAACCGTTTGTCTATTCTTAGAGCTTTTTTCACTACATGTAATTCATTAAAACTCTCTGTCCATTCTCAAAGCTTTATTCACCACATGTAATGCATTAAAACTCTCTGTCCATTCTCAGAGAGTTTCGAAAAATCGTCTGCATTGACCACCAGGGTTGTGGTGTTCAAGATTTGCGCTCGAAGACTCGTCTGGGCCGGATACAAATATCTGCACATCAAATGCAAAGTAATGAGTAAAAAAAACAAAAACAAAAGGACTTCTAAAGTAATAAAAATAAAATGTAAGTTGGAGTTGTTAAGAGTTTTAACCTCTCATGTTTTAGTCTGCGTGCGTGTTTATATTATCAGAAATACAAAAGTCAAAAATTTCTAAGCTGAACTGCACTTATAATCATCTGAGAATATTCGTTCTTTAAGTTTTTGTGTATTTTACAATACCCAATTACACAATGACTTTGGCACGATTTTGACATGCAAAAGGGATAAAAGAGCTCTTAAATAAAAAAATTTTATTCGGATGAATTTTTATGTATGTACACAGAAGTTCATAATTATACTCCCAACACAATTTTTTCAAAGCTCTTGTAAAAAAATATTTTGAGTAACTAAAAAGATTTTCAAAAAGGCGATTTTTTTATTTTGTGTAATGGAGACAGAAGTGGATTTTCGTCACATCTTGTACGACTGTGATAGGGGGGTGCGGTGGTCCTGGGGTAGAACATCGGCTTCCGATGCAAAAGGTCCGAGTTCGGATACTGACGATTGTATTCTCTACTGGTTGGATCGGTGTCAGTATAATGTGATCAGTTGAGACAGGAGTCATGGTATCACATAATATGGTCAGGCGTCCGTCTTGGGGTCCTTCTACAACATAGTCTATATAGTGATGATGTTGAACGTTAAAACAATTCAATAACAACAACAGCAACAACGTAAGGCTCTTAATTTTTTTTAAAATCATTACAACACACGAAACCCTGTTTTCGAGATAAAATAACAAATTAGTTTTTTTTTATATAATTCATTATACATTACATGCAAAAGATACTTTCGACGGCATTGATCTAACTCCATTGATAATAATCCCCCCCCCCCCTTTTTTTTTTGGTTTGGTGTCAGTATAATATTACCGACTGAGACAGGAGTCGAGGTCTCCCCACACTGTCTCTTGTTTGGACGCACATCAAACTCTTATACGTTATAGTTTTGGGTCGCGTGTACAATATAGCTGACGTTGGACGTTAAGGAATAAAAGAAGCAAAACAAACTCCCCAAAATTATCAATGGAGTTAGATCAATGCGAAATTGTACAATTACATTTTTGACTGTTCGCGGGTTTCGAAACGATGACCTCCCGGTTAGGAGACCGACCGCTCTACAACTTGATCCAGATCGCTCCATATGTTTGGCGAGTTAGATTGATCTTTTAAACACTAATTAGAACAGTTCCTCTTGCTTCTTTAAAACGAGGTCTTGAAACATCGGTGACTCTTTTCTTGTTCATTATTTTTTCAATGAAAAATAAAAAAAAGCGTGTGGGATTTTATCAGGGTTGTTGTTATTGTTGTTGTTGTTGTTGTTGTTGTTGTTGTTGTTGTTGTTGTTGTTGTTGTTGTTGTTGTTGTTTTTGTTGTTGTTGTTGTTGTTGTTGTTGTTGTTGTTGTTGTTGTTGTTGTTGTTGTTGTTGTTGTTGTTGTTGTTGTTGTCGTTATTATTTGGTAGGCATCAAACATAATTCTTTGTAAGGAAGTGATATCGCCATACGTATGTTTCATAACATCGCCACACAGCCAACTTGTTGTGACGTTTTTGTTCCACACAAAATAATAACCTCGAACCAAGCGTTTGGATTTACATGCGGAACTTTTCGGACTGAAGTCACACCGGATGCCATTATAACAGGAAAAGCATCAACGAAAAAAGAACACCCAAACACAAATTGCTTTGACTTAAAGAAAACAACAACGTCGATTTGTCATGTAGATGTAGTTTCCCTTTCCAAATTAAATCATTGAAGAAAAACAGTTAAAACCCCATTGGCGTGTCTAGATTTGCATACTTATTTCAGTATATTAATCTAGATCTAGAACAAATATAGATTAAGCATCACACTTAAACATTAATAAAGTTTTAAAATTAGATATAGATCTAGATCTACATCTACATTTGGATATCAGTTCTAATCGTAAAATAATATCCTGTATCTAGCATAGAGTTTTTTTTTAAGCATGATGAAGATAAATTTAAGCATGATGAAGATGAATAACCAAAGAGCATATTATCTAGGGCTGACGCTTATCTTGTTTTTAATAAGGATGGACTTATCTATCGGTGAGAAAAAATTCCTTACCGTTAACTAAAATATTAAGTCAGAGAGTGTGAACGAGTGAGAGGTTTCACGGGTAGGATTTTGCATTTGTGGCTTAGAATAATTAAAGCGGTGCTTCCTTCTTTAAACATTATTTATAAATAAACTCAGTCTGAAAATAGGTCAAACGTCTTATTCAAAATTGAGTAATAAATTATAGAGTGAGCACGCTACCCACTAGCTCCCCGTACCAATACCAATTTGAGCTGATTTAATGAACTGTCTCACTAAATCTATGGTCTCTGGTGGCACTGTGAGTTCTTTTCACTAAATCTATAGTCTTTGATAGCACTTTGAGCTCTTTTTGTGACACATCTCACTAAATCTATAGTCTCAGGTAGCATTGTGAGCTCCTTTTGTGAATCGTCTCACTAAATCTATAGTCTCTGATAGCACTGGGACTTCTCTTTGTGAAACGTCTCACTAAATATATAGTCTCTGATAGCACTGGGACTTCTCTTTGTGAAACGACTTACTAAATCTATTGTCTCTGATAGCGATGTGAGCTGATTTAGAGAAATGTCTCACTAAATCTGAAGTACATTTTTTTCATATTCGCTCCCTCAACGCTGTTAAAGAAGTCCCACTTGTAAGATAAAAATGCTACGTAGAGAGCAACAGATCTACGCAGTGGTTAAGATAACTAGGGGATTTAACCTTTTGTAGTATAAAAGTCGAAAAGCTTTTATTTTCAAACGTATTTATTTATGCTTTGCACTCTTTCGTGACATAACATACGTCGTGCGTCCGATTTTTGGGAACAAGATTCCTAACCCACGTACATTTAACGTTCTTAAATCCGTCTATTTCGCCATTGCCAATCACCTTTAAACATATAGATCTATTTAACGTTGTATTTTTGACTACGCAAAAGAGGTATTGAATTCAAAACAATTAAAAAAAACCCCGATGCATTGTTAAATTCAAGGATGTTAAAAATGTTCGAATCCTGCGACTGTTCAGTTATAGAGGATAATTTTCGTGTTTGTTCCTACTTTCTTTGTTCTGCCTTCCCTTGCCGGAACGGCAAATCGCGATAGGGTCTTCAACAAGGATTTATATGAAGATTCTGGATCACAGTATCACAGTTGAATTGTCCGACTCTGCCTGTGATAATCATTCTTTCTTTTCTTTTTCTCATTCTAAGTGTTAAATTGCCCCCCTCCCCCCACCCCAAATGTTTGTTGATTTTAAAACATTTGTACTATCTTTCCTTTTCTCAATGATCTTGAACAAAATAGCATCCGGAAAATAATTTTGTTAGATTTATGAACCCAGTAATGTTGGCTTATCGTGAGGTGCCGCAAGAATCAACAAAGTTTTTCCCCTTCAGAGTTTCTCTATGGTCGATATCTTAGAGGACCAATGCACATTCTGAGGCAGCTCTGGACCAAAGACACCGAAGAGGAGGATGTACTTTCCAGTTACCAGTATGTTTTGGAGCTGCGGGAGGGACTGGAGGATTTGTTTTGTTTTGCTTTGTATTTTTGTTATTCCCTTTTTTACTATATTGTTTGTGATCAAGTAAATCCGGTATCTTCTACTATGTGACCTTAGTTAAGCTAGATTTACAGTGAGGTGTTATAACTTGGACTTTTTTGACGTGTTCCAAATACCTAAACCTTATGATGGTTTTTTTTAATTTATTTTTCTGAGTAACCAGCTTATATCAACTTGTCGATGAACCTGACCAGAGATGATATTTCCACCTACATCAACCACCCGATCCAGGGAGAGTGTAAATCCCAAGTTCCGGAGAATTCTGAAATGAGGCTCTTATTCTCGACCTCCACTTTCTGGCCAGGCTTCATGACTATGATGGGCGAATACTACATTTTGGATCAAGTCCGGACTGTACACGAAATGACACACGCATATGTTAAAAAAACGCAAGGTGGGCCATCCAAGTTTGGTATACAATGTTTAGCGTTCCGATAAATCCTGCTATTATGTTAATCAGTTAACTGTTTAGATTTTGTACCCCTCATCTCCATGCTCAAATCAGAGGAGATGAGGGGGAGGGGGGAAGCTTTAATGTAAAAAAAATAAACTTCCGATACAGAAAAGGGGGGGGGAGGTTTGGTGTAAAACATACTAGGCTTCCGATACCGAAGCTCCGTGGTTCGAGCCCTGCTCTGGCGACTTTGTCCCCTATTGGTCGGGTCGGTGTCAGTAAAATGTGACCTGCTGAGGTAGAGTCATTGTATCCCCGCATTTTTCTATGTGTGGCAGCTCAACAACTTGTTAGACGTTAATCTTCGGGCCCGTCTACAATATAGCTTAAATAGTGCTGATTTTGAAGGTTAAGCAAAACAATATACAGATTCACCGTCTCATAAAATGTCCCCCAGCATCGTAATGCAATGTCCCACTCCAGGAAAATTGTGACCTATACGACGTAAAATTCTAATAATTAGACAAACGGAAAAGATTAGTAATATAGTATCTCTTGTAAAGCAGTAGAAAAAAAAACACGTTGCACTGTAAGTGCAACATCGTGGTAACCTACGACGCGACTAAAGTCTTTTTTAAATACTAGATAAAGTTTAAACATATTTTTTTCTCTCTGTAATTCATTAAAACTCTTTGTCCATTCCTTGAGCTTTATTCACATGCAATTCATTAAAACTCTTTGTCCGTTCCTTGAGCTTTATTCACATGCAATTCATTAAAACTCTTTGTCCATTCATTGAACTTTATTCACATGCAATTCATTAAAACTCTTTGTCCATTCCTTGAGCTTTATTCACATGCAATTCATTAAAACTCTTTGTCCGTTCCTTGAGCTTTATTCACATGCAATTCATTAAAACTCTTTGTCAGTTCCTTGAGCTTTATTCACATGCAATTCATTAAAACTCGTTGTCTATTGCGTGTGCTTATTCAATACACTTATTTATTTAAAAATCTTTTTCCATTCTCAAAGCCCTATTCACTACACCTAACTCATTAAAAATATGTATCCATTACTTGAGCTTTTTTCACAGGCAATTCATTAACACTCTTTGTCTATTGCGTGTGTTTATTCAATACACTTATTTATTTAAAAATCTTTTTCCATTCTCAAAGCCCTATTCACTACACCTAACTCATTAAAAATATGTATCCATTACTTGAGCTTATTTCACAGGCAATTCATTAAAACCCTTTGACCATTCCTTGAGCTTTATTCACTTGCAATTCATTAACACTCTTTGTCCATTCTCAGAGCTTTATTTACTACACGTAATTAATTAAACCCTTTGTCCATTCCTTGAGCTTTGATGCTACACGTAATTCATTAAAAATCTTTGTCCATTTTTTAGCTTTATTCATATACAATTCATTAAAACCCTTTTTGCATTTTCCATACACTTAAGTCATTAAAAATCTTTATCCATTCCTTGACTTTTGTTTACATGCAATTTTTAAACCCCTTTGTCCATTCCTTGAGCTTGATTCACACGCAGTTCAATGAAACGTTTTGTCCATTCCTTGAGTTTTATTCACTGCACGTAATTCGTTAAAACTCTCTTTTCAATATCATAGTTGTTTTCACTACACGTACGTCATTAAAAATCTTTACCTCTCCTTGAGCTTTTTTTTTCACATTCAATTCATTAAACCTCTTTGTCCATTCCTTAACTTGTATTTACTACTCGTAAATCATGTAAAATCTTAGACTATTTCTTGAGCTTTATTTACTACACGTAATTTATTAAAACTCTTTGTCTATTCCTTGAGCTTTATTCACTACTCGAATTCATTTAAAGTCTTTGTCTATTCCTTGAGCTACATTCACCGCACGAATTTCATTTAAACTCTCTTTCTAATCTTAGAGATTTTTTCACTACACGCAGGTCATTAAAAATGTTTGGCCACTCATTGGGCTTTATTCACATGCAATTTATTAAAACCCTTTGTGCATTCTCAGAGCTTCATTCACTACACGAAATTGATTAAAATCTTTGTCGATTCTTAGATTTTTATTCACATGCAATTCATTAACACTCTTTGTACATTCCAAGAGCTTTATTAACTACACGTAATTCATTAAAAAACTTTGTCCATTATCAGAGCTTTATTAACAACAAGTTATTCATTAAAACTCTTTGTCCATTCTTTTAGCTTTATTGCTACACTTAATTCATCAAAACGCTTTTTCCATTCTCAGAGCTTTATTCACTACACGTATTTCAGTAAAAAACTTTGTCCATTCCTTGAGCTTTATTCACATTCAATTCCTTAAAACTCTTTGTTCGTTCTTTGAGCTTTATTCACATGCAATTCATTAAAACTCTTTGTCCATTCCTTGAGCTTAATTCACATGCATCTCATTAAAACTCTTTGTCCATTCCTTAAGCTTTATTCATATGCATTTCCATAAAACTCTTAGTCCATTCTTTGAGCTTTATTCACATAGAATTTATTAAAGCACTTAGTCCATTCTTTTTTTTATTCTTAGAGCTGTATTCACTACTCGTAATTTATTAAACATCTGTATCCATTCCTTGAGCTTTATTCACATACAATTCATTAAAACGTTTTGTCCATTCCTTGAACTTTTTTCACAGGCACTTCATAAAAAGTCTTTGTCCATTCCTTGAGCTTTATTACTACACGTAATTCATCAAAACTTTTTTAAATTCTAAGTTCAGAGCTTTATTCACTACACGTAATTCATTAAAAAATTTGTGTCTATTCATTAAGCATTTTTCACTACACGTAAGTCATTAAAAATATTCATCCATTCCTTGAGCTTTATTCACATGCAGTTCATTAATACTCTTTGTCCATTCCTTGAGCTTTTTCTAATGAAGTTCAGTAAAACTCTTTGCCCATTCTCAGAGCTTTATTCATATGCAGTTCATTAAAACTCTTTGTCCATTCCTTGAGCTTTTTCTAATACTGTTCAGTAAAACGCTTTTTCACTACACGTAATTCATGAAAACTCTGTGTCCATTCTCAGAGCTTTATTCACATGCAGTTCAGTAAAACTCTTTGTCCATTCTCAGAGCTTTAGTCATTACACGTAATTCATTAAAACCGTTTGTCTAATATCAGAGCTTTTTTCACTTTACGTAATTGATTAAAACTCAGTGTCCATTCTTAGAAACCGTTTGTCTATTCTTAGAGCTTTTCTCACTACATGTAATTCATTAAAACTCTCTGTCCATTCTCAAAGCTTTATTCACCACATGTTATGCATTAAAACTCTCTGTCCATTCTCAGAGAGTTTCGAAAAATCGTCTGCATTGACCACCAGGGTTGTGGTTTTCAAGATTTGCGCTCAAGAACTTGCCAGGGCCGGATACAACTTTTTGCACATCTATTGCAATGTTATGAGTAGATATAGCCAAGGCACGCGGACTTCTAAAGTAATAAAAATACAATGTAAGTTGGAGTTGTTAGTGTTTTCCCCTCTCTTGTTTTTGTCTGCGTGCGTGTTTTGTTTTCGTTTTTCTAACGTCGTCTATTTTTAAGCTGAACTGCACTTATAATGATCTGAGAAAAGTCGTTCTTTACGTTTTTGTGTATTTTACACTAAAATATTTAACAAATCAATGACTTTGGCACGATTTTGACATGCAAAAGGGATAAAAGAGCCATTAAATTAAAAAATGCACTCTCGTTTATAAAAATCGTGGTCTGACTTTGCCAAACCAAATCAAAATGGGCGGTGCATTATTTTGTATGATGCAGTCCAGCTATCTTAGTCAGAAACGCTTAACTACGTGGAAATTATAGTATATCATGCAATACATCTTTTTATTGTTGTTAATATTTTTTTTACTGATGATGATGATGATGATGATGATGATGATGATGATGATGATGATGATGATGATGAAGATTATGATTATGATGATGATGATGATGATGATGATGATGATGATGATGATGATGATGATGATGATGATGATGATGATGATGATGATGATGATGATGATGATGATGATGATGATGATGATGATGATGATGATGATGATGATGATGATGATGATGATGGTGATGGGCGAGACTGTTATGCCTGAAAATCACCCGGGAAGAACATCATTCTTCGAGAAAAAGGACGGAATCGTATACAGAGTTTATAATGACGAGTTCCGCGGAGGGGCTAATGTACGACAAGTCATTCTCCCTGAAAGCCTGAGAAAGTACGTAATGTCAGTAGCTCATGATACGATCACCGGAGGTCACCTTGGAATAAAAAAGACCAGAGAGAAGATAATGAGTAACTTCTTCTGGCCTGGCATGTACGAGGACGTGGCCAGATACTGTCGATCGTGCGATATATGTCAGAAGACGGTGAGCAAGGGAACGGTGCAGAAGGCCCCAATGGAGAACATACCAGTGGTGGATGTCCCTTTTAAACGTGTCGCTGTGGATCTAATAGGACCTGTAGAACCAGCAAGTGAAGCAGGACACCGATACATTTTGACGCTTGTAGACTATGCAACAAGGTATCCAGAAGCTGTCCCGCTGAGGAGAATCGACACTGAGACAGTAGCTGAGGCGCTCGTGGATATATATAGTCGCCTAGGTGTTCCAGAAGAAATTCTTAGCGATCAGGGAACACAATTTATTTCGGATTGTATGAGGGAAGTATGCAGGCTTCTCGGTGTGACACAATCTACGACTACACCATATCATCCAATGTGTAATGGCCTGGTCGAGAAGTTCAACGGCACGTTAAAGAAGATGTTGAAGAGGGTGTGCAATGAGAAGCCAAAGCAGTGGCACCGATACATCAACGCTCTACTTTTTGCGTACAGGAAAGTGCCTCAAGATTCAACTCATTTTGCCCCGTTTGAGCTGATGTATGGCAGGACTGTGAGAGGACCCATACACATACTACGGGAACTATGGGCCCAAGACATTGGTGATACGGAAGTAAGGTCAAGTTATCTGTACGTGCTAGATCTATGAGAGCGTCTTAACGACACATTAAAACTAGCTAAGGAGCAGCTTGAATCATC
>RQTK01001284.1:87206-104251 GCA_003991915.1 Elysia chlorotica
AGCTAATAATAATGTTGGTTATGAGAGTCGGAGATTCTATCTACAACTCAAATTGTTGACTTAAGCTTTGATACAGTGTGCAGATCAGAGAAGCTTTGATACAGTGTGCAGATCAGAGAAGCTTTGATACAGTGTGCAGATCAGAGAAGCTTTGATACAGTGTGCAGATTAGAGAAGCTTTGATACAGTGTGCAGATCAGAGAATCTTTGATACAGTGTGCACATCAGAGAAGCTTTGATACAGTGTGCAGATCAGAGAAGCTTTGATACAGTGTGCAGATCAGATACGCTTTGATACAGTGTGCAGATCAGAGAAGCTTTGATACAGTGTGCAGATCAGATACGCTTTGATACAGTGTGCAGATCAGAGAAGCTTTAATACGGTGTGCAGATCAGAGAAGCATTGATACAGTGTGCAGATCAGAGAAGCTTTGATATAGCGTGCAGATTAAAGAGAAGCTTTGATACAGTGTGCAGATCAGAGAGACTTTGATACAGTGTGCAGATCAGAGAGACTTTGATACAGTGTGCAGATCAGAGTGTCTTTAATACAGTTGACTTGCTACCAGCCTTTACTTTATCAAAACACTGGTGCCAAATTTGTTTACCTGGTGCAACTACTCTTTAACTGTCCGTATGTCCTTCTAATCGTCAAATTAAACTCCACACCCAGTGTAAGTTCTTAATCAAACAGATGCAATGTGTGCTAGTACAAATTATTAATTATGTTCCTATGTGTGTGTGGAAGGAAGTGTAAATTGACCGACAACGCAAGGAATTCGTTTTGTTACAGTACACAAAAGTATCACTAAAACCTTGACTTGCTAACTTAGGGGGGGAGGGGGGAGGGAGGGAAGGGTCGGCTCATGAAATGGCCAGTAATGGGTCCGATAATCGACTTTCTGATTTTAGTTTCTGCATTTGTGTGGACATGCATGTGTTATGAACCACAAAGCTAGTGTTTTGAAAAAAAAATGTGTCAATATAAAACCGAATTTTCGGAAATCCAGTTACTATTTTGAGAGCCCAAATCGTGAGAAGACTTATCAGAAAAACCTTAGTTGGAACTGTTCTTCCGATTATTTTACTGATATTGTATTTGATTCGTGTCGCTGTTCTGAAGGATCATGTAGAAATAATCACGAGACCATTGGCACTCCAAGTATAGTAGTTTCATTCATAGAAGGCACCCCTTTATGGGTATTGTAGAATTGACCTGCATTCGGCTGGTAAAAAAGAAAGGTCCATAACAAGGCATGGCTTGCGCCCGAGGATACCAGATAAGAATCAACACTTTTGGTATGTACATAAGTTGCATTGCTTTTTAACAATTTGATTTTAAAAAAGGAAATAATAAATTGAAACATTTATCTCTTCTTTTTTTTTAACCTCAATTTAATTTTTTTTTTACGACGACGCATTTGGTAGTTTAAACAACAACATAAAGAAATCATTAAATAAACAATCTCATGCTAAGGATCAAGCCTAGAGTGCAGAACTAGATCTATCATCTCTCAACATGTCTATACAGAGCACAGGAAGGCTAGTCTTGCTGAGCCAGCGCAAAGCACACTAGGCCCACTCGTTACGCATGTTTATGTGGGCCAAGCGGCCTTGTTTCCAGAAAGCCTCGCTTGCGCCTCTCCGCCGCCAGACAGCTTGGCTGAGCGTCCTTGGGTGACTGAGACGCTCTAAGCTCAGCGCGAGCTTACGTCGACAAGGCGTCCGGGTGTTATATATATCAGCTCACATTTCGTCTTTTCAGCTTGCACTAGTTCTGGTTATTTTGATTAATTTGGAACTGGGTTGTTAGTTTCAGTTGTCAAGGGAAGCGGAGAGAACGAGTCTGATTAGAGGTCACCAGCATTAACTGCTTGAATGACTTAGCATTGATTTAGGGGCAATTTTCTTCACTATTTTTAAAATAATTATGGCCTACTTTCGAATACGATTTTTGTCAAAACACTTTTTAACACTAACAAGCTATCTCCTCTACCACCAATTGATCAATTGCTTTGAATATTCGTATGTTGTTGCTTGATGTTGTTGAGTTTGGTTAACGTCTAAAATCAGCACTATATAGGCTATATTGCGGACGGGCCCTAAAACTGACGTCTGACAATTTTATGTTCTGCCACACACGAGAAAGGGCGAGGATACCATGACTCCTGTCTCAGCGGGTCACATTATACTGACACCGACCCAACCAGTAGGGGGCGAAATAGCCAGGGTTCGAACCCAGACCTTTTGCGTCGGAAGCCGATGTGTCGACAGCAACTAGCATCACCCTCTATGAAATAATATTACGCAGAAGATGCAACCTGTGGTTCCAGCTAATACTATTGTTTACTGTTGCGTTGGTATCAGAGTTTCGTTTTCAGCTTCAAGATGTCAACAAACGAAGTGAATTAAAAAACATTGTTGAGAAGAAAAGAAGCAAAGGCGAATATTGCGTTCAAATAGATTGCCCTTGAACTAAACAACAAAATTCCGAATTATGTTTTTTTAGTTCCCATTAAATCCTTAGAGGTTACTTTCGTTCTCAGTCTAGATCTAAAATCTAGATAGATGTAGAGCAGTAGCTAAGACCAATTATATACTCTAGATCTACAATGTATACCCGTTCAGGAACTAGTTTTTAGATTCAATCTCGACGTTTACCTATATCTAAATAGGACCAACAAACTGTTGAAAATCGAGAATCCGTTTAAATTTAAGATCTTATTTATAGATCTATCTTAGATTCAAACTTAAAAACAATAGATTATTAAGCTGCATGTATAAATCGAAATATTTCTATATAGATCCAGATTTAAAAGGTCTGATGGGATTCAACCAAAAATCAACCTCTTTATTTGTTTCTAGACCTGTTGGGATTCAACAAAAAATCAACCTCTTTATTTGTTTCTAGGCATGTTGGGAATTTTTTTAAACAACCTCTTTATTTGTTTCTAGATGTATTGTTTTATGAACTTTAGTGGCTATAATATTATAATATAAGGAAAGAAAATGTGGATATAATTCGTTTAACATATGCTTCAATTTTATTCTCACAGAAATTCAATGAATGCAACACACATTCTGATTCAAGACGCAAAATGTACGATGTTTAGACAAAGAGGAAGAGAAAATATGGAAAAACTCAGAGAACAAAACACAAATTTAGTTATACCATATCACCATTGATTATGCTTTAAAGTGTGTTCTTAAGGTTAAAAATACCCCCTCTGTCTCTCTAACTCTGCCGTTCTCTCTACTTTCTCTCTCTCTCTCTCTCTCTCTCTCTCTCTCTCTCTCTCTCTCTCTCTCTCTCTCTCTCTCTCTCTCTCTCTCTCTCTCTCTCTCTCTCTCTCTCTCTCTCTTTGTCTCTGTCTCTCCATCTCTCTCCTTCTCTCTCTCTCTCTCTCTCCTCTCTCTCTCTCTATCTCTTCTCCCTCTTCCTCTCCTGCTCTCTCATGTATTTCTCATCTGTGTTCCATTAAGCTGAAAATATACCAACTCATACATGCATCCTGGCCATACACAAGCCATATGCGGAGATCCAATTTTCAGTGGTTAACCGTTTCTGAAGATAGACCGGCTGTCGTACGACGGTTAACAGCTTCCGTCGACGGACTGACAATTTGTGTCTTGCGAGGGGGAGGCAAAACTTGATCTGTGATAGTCTGTGTTGGACGACCGCCATTGTTTTCCGGCTCTCGATTCAAAACTTTAAACACACTTTTCTCCAGAATGCCTTCATAAGTATAGATCCAAGTAGTATATTTAGTCTCAGATAGTAATAAACTAGGGTCACAATAAAAATGATATATGAAATCAGCGTAGTTTTTTAAATATTTGAAAAGTTAGCTAATCGCATAACCGCTGGGCACAATTTGACCTAGATAGCTGGCCAAGCCAGAATCTAGGCTCGCGTGTATGTGACCATGTTTATAGAACAGCCTGCCTTCTGACCCACCATTTAAAATCTATATACCATGTTTATAGAGAAGCCTACTTGCTGACCCACCATACAAAATCTATATGCCATGTTTATAGAAAAGCCTACTTGCTGACCCACCATATAAAATCTATATACCATGTTTATAGAAAAGCCTACTTGCTGACCCACCATATAAAATCTATATGCCATGTTTATAGAAGAGCCTACTTGCTGGACCACTATATAAAATCTATATACCATGTTTATAGAGCAGCCTACCTGCTGACCAACCATTATAAAATCTATATACCATGTCTATAGAGCAGCCTACCAGCTGACCCACCATACAAAATATATATACCATGTTTATAGAGCAGCCTACTTGCTGACCCACCATATAAAATCTATATACCATGTTTATAGAGCAGCCTACCTGCCAGTAGCCCTCTATAGGCTGGGGCTTGTCGTACCAAAGCACCTTCATAGTCTTTTGGAAAACTCTTGTTGCGGTGGGGAAAAGAAAATACAAACGGTAAAAATAGATTAAAGATCATCATTTAAACGTTTTAATAATACTATTATTGATAACAAAAGCACGTATATCCAGTATGGATAAAGCTAGTTCTACCCGTATATCCAGTATTGATAGGGTTACTTCTACACGTATATCCAGTATTGATAGGGCTAGTTCTACCTGTATATCCAGTATTTAATCGGCTAGTCCTACGGGTATATCCTGTATTGATAGGACTAGATCTACACGTATATCTAGTATTGATTTGGCTAGTTCTATACGTATATCCAATATTGATAGGGCTAGTTCTACGCGTATATCCAGTATTGATAGGGTTACTTCTACACGTATATCCAGTATTGATAGGGTTACTTCTACACGTATATCCAGTATTGATAGGGTTACTGCTATACGTATATCCAGTATTGATAAGGTTACTTCTATACGCATATCCAGTATTGATAGGGTCACTTTTATACGTATATCCAGTATTGATAGGGATACTTCAATACGTATATCCAGTATTGATAGGGCTAGTTCTATACGAATATCCAGTATTGATAGGGCTAGTTCTACACGTATATCCAGTATTGATAGGACTAGTTCTATACGTATATCCAGTATTGATAGGGCTAGTTCTACACGTATATCCAGTATTGATAGGGCTAGTTCTACACGTATATCCAGTATTGATAGGGCTATTTTATAGGTATATCCAGTAGTTCATGCTAAGTAGTAGTAGTAGTAGTAGTAGTAGAATTTATTTATATATAAGATAAGATAAGATAAGATAAGATAACTTTATTAATCCTCAAGGGAAATTTGGCATGGTTTTCAGCATTACATTTTACAATGAACATAATATATATATATATCAAGTATACATTAACGCACACTCACATCGACATTTACTCAAAGGTTCTTTAATCAATTCATTATTGGCACACAACTAAGCGTTTACATAGTTTACACTTTTTATATTACTTATTTAATAGACATTGCAAAAAAGAAAAAGAAAAAAAAACATTAGTTAAATTTTTAAGAGGAATAGTAGCTGTGTTACAGATCTGCAGTCATATTGTGTTTTTTTTTTTATGCGTGTTCAATATTTGGCCAACATTCTTGCAGTTGATGGTATGAAAGAATTTCTTCGTCTTTCTGTTTTTGTTGGTATTGTTAAAAATCGTCCTGATCTTCCCGATGTAGATAAAACAAACCAACACAAAGTACCTCTCCCTCAGTGATTGAGCCACTAAACAAAGACCAAATCCGCCACTGGTTACAGTAGTTGAAGTGGTCCAGTTTGGGTTTTTCCCATTTTTAAGTTTTGCTGGGAAATCTTGTAGGCAGGTTTGTCCATATGAACTGGTTGAAACCAATTTTGATAAAACTCTGGGCTAATATCAAACAAAAGTACACTGTACTAAAGCACAACATGTCGTCGCGTTATATCCTACACGTGTAAATTCTGCATCTCTGCATTCCCCGAGTGTTATATTTTTGGGCGTAAGATGGTGCTGATAGAAAGTCTACACCGGATAGATCTAGATCAATATGTCCCAGCCAACCTCTATCACCAGATGGTAGAGATTCTTTACCAGATAGAACTAGATCATTTGGTCTTACCAACCTCTATTACAAGATGGTAGAGATTCTTTACCAGATAGAACTAGATCATTTGGTCTTACCAACCTCTATCACAAGATGGTAGAAAGTCTACACCGGGTATATCTAGATCCGTTGTGCCAGTCAGCCTCTATCACAAGATGGTAGAAAGTCTACACCGGATAGATCTAGATCCGTTGTGCCAGTCAACCTCTATCACAAGATGGTAGAAAGTCTACACCGGATAGATCTAGATCTTTTGGCCCAGCCAATCTCTAATGTCCCAGTCAGCCAGTCTCTATTACAAGATGGTAGAAAGTCTACACCGGGTAGATTTAGATCTTTTGTCCTAGTCAACCTCTGTCACAAGATGGTAGAATGTCTACACCGGATAGATTTAGATCTTTTGTCCTAGTCATCCAACCTCTATCACAAGATGGTAGAAGTCTACACCGGGTATATCTAGATCCGTTGTGACAGTCAGCCTCTATCACAAGATGGTAGAAAGTCTACACCGGATAGATCTAGATCTTTTGGCCCAGCCAACCTTTATCACAAGATGGTAGAAAGTCTACACCGGATAGAACAAGATCTTGTGTCCCAGTCAGCCAACCTCTATGGTAGAGAGTCTACACCAGATAGATCTAGATCTTTTGTCCCAGTCAACCAACCTCTATGGTAGAGAGTCTACACCGGATAGATCTAGATCTTTTGGCCCAGTCAACCTCTATCACAAGATGGTAGAAAGTTTACACCAGATAGATCTAGATCTTTTGTCCCAGTCAGCCAACGTCTATCATAAGATGGTAGAAAGTCTACACCGGATATATCTAGATCTTTCGGCAAAGCCAACCTCTATGGTAGAAAGTCTACACCGGATAGATCTATATCTTTTGGCCCAGCCAAACTCTATCACAAGATGGTAGAAAGTCTACACCGGATAGAACAAGATCGTGTGTCCCAGTCAGCCAACCTCTATCACAAGATGGTAGAAAGTCTACACCGGAAAGATCTAGATCTTTCGGCAAAGCCAACCTCTATGGTAGAAAGTCTACACCGGATAGATCTAGATCTTTTGGCCCAGTCAGCCAACCTCTATCACAATATGGTAGAAAGTCTACACCGGATATATCTAGATATTTCGGCAAAGCCAACCTCTATGGTATAAAGTCTACACCGGATAGATCTAGATCTTTTGGCCCAACCAACCTCTATCACGTGATGGTAGAGAGTCTTTAACAGATAGATCTAGATGTTTTGTCCCAGTCAGCCAGTCTCTATTACAAGATGTTAGAAAGTCTACACCGGATAGATTTAGATCTTTTGTCCCAGTCAACCTCTGTCACAAGATGGTAGAATGTCTACACCGGATAGATTTAGATCTTTTGTCCTAGTCATCCAACCTCTATCACAAGATGGTAGAAGTCTACACCGGGTATATCTAGATCCGTTGTGACAGTCAGCCTCATTCAAAAGATGGTAGAAAGTCTACACCGGATAGAACAAGATCTTTTGTCCCAGTCAACCAACCTCTATGGTAGAGAGTCTACACCGGATAGATCTAGATCTTTTGGCCCAGTCAGCCAACCTCATTCAAAAGATGGTAGAAAGTCTACACCGGATAGAACAAGATCTTTTGTCCCAGTCAACCAACCTCTATGGTAGAGAGTCTACACCGGATAGATCTAGATCTTTTGGCCCAGTCAAATTCTATCACAAGATGGTAGAAAGTCTACACCGGATAGAACAAGATCGTGTGTCCCAGTCAGTTAACGTCTATGGTAGAGTGTCTACACCGGATAGATCTAGATCTTTTGGCCCAGTCAGCCAACCTCTATCACAATATGGTAGAAAGTCTACACCGGATATATCTAGATCTTTTGGCTAAGCCAACTTCTATGTTAGATAGTCTACACCGGATAGATCTATATCTTTTGGCCCAGCCAAACTCTATCACAAGATGGTAGAAAGTCTACACCGGATAGATCTAGATTTTTTGTCCCAGTCAACCTCTGTCACAACATGGTAGAATGTCTACACCGGATAGATTTAGATCTTTTGTCATAGTCATCCAACCTCTATCACAAGATAGTAGTAAGTCTACACCGGATAGATTTAGATCTTTTGGTATTACCAACCTCTATCACAAGATGGTAGAAAGTCTACACCGGATAGATTTAGATCTTTTGTCCCAGTCAGCCAACCTCTATGGTAGAGAGTCTACACCGGATAGATCTAGATCTTTTGTCCCAGTCAGCCAACCTCTATGGTAGAGTGTCTACACCGGATAGATCTAGATCTTTTGGCCCAGTCAGCCAACCTCTATCACAATATGGTAGAAAGTCTACACCGGATAGATCTAAATCTTTTGGCCCAACCAATCTCTATCACAAGATGGTATAAAGTCTACACCGGATAGATCTAGATCTTTTGGCCCAGCCAACCTCTATCACAAGATGGTAGAAAGTCTACACCGGATAGATCTAGACCTTTCGTCCCAGTCAACTAACCTCTATCACAAGATGAAGGAAAGTCTGCACCGGATAGATCTAGATCTTTTGGTCTAGCCAACCTCTATCACAAGATGGTAGAAAGTCTACACCAGATAGATTTAGATCTTTTTTTCCCAGTCAGCCAACCTCTATCACAAGATGGTATAAAGTCTTTACCTTATTTATTTAGATCTTTTGTCCCAGCCAACCTCTATCACAAGATGGTAGAGAGTCTTAACCAGATAGATCTAAATCTTTTGTCCCAGTCAGCCAACCTCTATCACAAGATTGTAGAAAGTCTACACCGGATAGATCTAGATCTTTTGTCCCAGTCAACCAACCTCTATGGTAGAGAGTCTAAACCGGATAGATCTAGATCTTTTGGCCAAGCCAACCTCTATGGTAGAAGTCTACACCGGATAGATCTAGATCTTTTGGCCCAGCCAACCTCTATCACAAGATGGTAGAAAGTCTACACCGGATAGATCTAGATCTTTTGTCCAAGTCAGCCAACCTCTATGGTAGAGAGTCTACACCGGATAAATCTAGATCTTTTGTCCCAGTCAGCCAACCTCTATCACAAGATCGTAGAAAGTCTACACCGGAAGGATTAAAATTTTTTGGCCCAGCCAACCTCTATCACAAGATGGTATAAAGTCTACACCGGATAGATCTAGATCTTTTGGCCCAGCCAACCTCTATCACAAGATGGTAGAAAGTCTACACCGGATAGATTTAGATCTTTTGGCCCAGCCAACCTCTATCACAAGATGGTAGAAAGTCTGCACCGGATAGATTTAGATCTTTTGGCCCAGCCAACCTTTATCACAAGATGGTAGAAAGTCTACACCATCTCTCTCTCTCTCTCTCTCTCTCTCTCTCTCTCTCTCTCTCTCTCTCTCTCTCTCTCTCTCTCTCTCTCTCTCTCTCTCTCTCTCCCTGTATATATAAATCTTTCTGTCGGACTATCTTTCCTCTATATAACCATTTATTCAACCAATATGTCTGTATCAGAGTGTGTTTCTCTGTCTCTGATCTGTATCTCTCTCTCTCTCTCTCTCTCTCTCTCTCTCTCTCTCTCTCTCTCTCTCTCTCTCTCTCTCTCTCTCTCTCTCTCTCTCTCTCTCTCTCTCTCTCCCTGTATATATAGATCTTTCTGTCGGACTATCTATCCTCTATATTATGTCCATTTCATCAATCAATATGTCTGTGTTTCTCTATCTCTCTCTCTCTCTCTCTCTCTCTCTCTCTCTCTCTCTCTCTCTCTCTCTCTCTCTCTCTCTTTCTCTCTCAATAGAGGCTATATTTTAAAATGTATAGCATATATCATATTTTTTAGAAAACACTGCACAAAAAACGTCAAAAACATTTTACATTAAAATGGAAAATGCTAACCTATTGCAAAATAGATACAATACTATTTGTTACATAGATGTCATTCCTATCTCTCTGTTGCATTAATTTCATAGACCAAAAAGGGAAGGGCTACATATCACAATTGTTAAAAAGTTGTATACATGTACATGTTAACTCTAAGGACCAATAAAGGGGGCAGGGGTAACCAAGATTGAGTAGAAATCGTGACCCAATGTACATTTTAAAAAGTCTATAAATTCAATCAAGAGACACATATCTTTTTTTTAACCCTTGAATTTTCGTTTTAAAAAATTGTTTTAAGGCTTTATAGAATACATTTTTAAGTGCTAACACAAATCTCAACCTAGCACTACACGCATGTACAATGTTTTTTAATTTTTTTTTATTATCATTATTGGCTGTGCTTCTTTAGCAAGAGAACTGAATGGGTCAATGTTTTGTTTTCTAAATTTTATTTACAATGAAGTTATCAAAACAAAACTTAACAGTAAACCGAAAAGTAAACAATTATTGTCTCTCTTTTATTCACATACAGGCAGATATCAGATTGATACAGTGTACAAAAAACTCAGTAAACTACAGTACAAATAACTTGGTTATTTCCATTTTAATATGAATATTTTTATGTTAAGTAAAGGCAGAAGAAACAAACGAGAAAAAAATAATGAAATATAAATGCAAACTATCAAACAAAGTTAACTTGACTTACACCTAGAGCGTAACAAAGTTTTAGTTCTAGATGTTAGGCCTAACGCTTGAGTATGACAATATAGATGTAGATAAAACAAACCAACACAAAGTACATCTCCCTCAGTGATTGAGCCACTAAGCAAAGACCAAATCCGCCACTGGTTACAGTAGTTGAAGTGGTCCAGTTTGGGTTTTTCCCATTTTTAAGTTTTGCTGGGAAATCTTGTAGGCAGGTTTGTCCATATGAACTGGTTGAAACCAATTTCGATAAAACTCTGGGCTAATATCAAACAAAAGTACACTGTACTAAAGCACAACATGTCGTCGCGTTATATCCTACACGTGTAAATTCTGCATCTCTGCATTCCCCGAGTGTTATATTTTTGGGCGCAAGATGGTGCTGGTAGAAAGTCTACACCGGATAGATTTAGATCTTTTGGCCCAACCAACCTCTATCACAAGATGGTAGAAAGTCTACACCAGATAGATCTAGATCTTTTGTCCCCAGCCAACCTCTATCACAAGATGGTAGAAAGTCTACACCGGATAGATCTAGATCTTTTGGCCCAGCCAACCTCTATCACAAGATGGTAGAAAGTCTACACCGGATAGATCTAGATCTTTTGGCCCAGCCAACCTCTATCACAAGATGGTAGAAAGTCTACACCGGATAGATCTAGATCTTTTGTCCCAGTCAGCCAACCTCTATCACAAGATGGTAGAAAGTCTACACCGGATAGATCTAGATCTTTTGGCCCAGCCAACCTCTATCACAAGATGGTAGAAAGTCTACACCGGATAGATCTAGATCTTTTGTCCCAAGCCAACCTCTATCACAAGATGGTAGAAAGTCTACACCGGATAGATCTAGATCTTTTGGCCCAGTCAGCCAACCTCTATCACGTGATGGTAGAGAGTCTTTACCAGATAGATCTAGATGTTTTGTCCCAGTCAGCCAACCTCTATCACAAGGTGGTATAAAGTCTACACCGGATAGATCTAGATCTTTTGGCCCAGTCAACCTCTATCACAAGATGGTAGAAAGTCTACACCGGATATATCTAGATCTTTTGAAATAGCCAACCTCTGTGGTAGAGAGTCTACACCGGATAGATCTAGATCTTTTGGCCCAGCCAACCTCTATCACAAGATGGTATAAAGTCTACACCGGATAGATCTAAATCTTTTGGCCCAACCAACCTCTATCACAAGATGGTAGAAAGTCTACACCGGATAGATCTAGATCTTTTGGTCCAGCCAACCTCTATCACAAGATGGTAGAAAGTCTACACCGGATAGATCTAGATCTTTTGTCCCAGTCAGCCAACCTCTATCACAAGATGGTAGAAAGTCTACACCAGATAGATCTAGATCTTTTGTCCCAGTCAGCCAACCTCTATCACAAGATGGTAGAAAGTCTACACCAGATAGATTTAGATCTTTTGGAATAGCCAACCTCTATGGTAGAGAGTCTACACCGGATATACCTAGATCATTTGGCCCAGCCAACCTGTATCACAAGATGGTATAAAGTCTACACCGGATAGATCTAAATCTTTTGGCCCAACCAATCTCTATCACAAGATGGTATAAAGTCTACACCGGATAGATTTAGATCTTTTGGCCCAGCCAACCTCTATCACAAGATGGTAGAAAGTCTACACCGGATAGATCTAGATCTTTTGGCCCAACCAATCTCTATCACAAGATGGTATAAAGTCTACACCTGATAGATCTAGATCTTTTGGCCCAGCCAACCTCTATCACAAGATGGTAGAAAGTCTACACCGGATAGATCTAGACCTTTTGTCCCAGTCAACTAACCTCTATCACAAGATGGTAGAAAGTCTACACCGGATATATCCAGATCTTTTGGCCCAGCCAAAAGATATCACAAGATGGTAGAAATCTACACCAGATAGATTTAGATCTTTTGTCCCAGTCAGCCAAACTCTATCTCAATATGGTAGAAAGTCTTCACCGGATAGATCTAGATCTTTTGTCCCAGTCAGCCAACCTCTTTCACAAGATGGTAGAAAGTCTACACCGGATAGATCTAGATCTTTTGGAATAGCCAACCTCTGTGGTAGAGAGTCCACACCGGATATATCTAGATCTTTTGTCCCAGTCAGCCAATCTCTATCAGAAGATGGTATAAAGTCTACACTGGATAGATTTAGTTTTTTTGGCCCAACCAACCTCTATCACAAGATGGTAGAAAGTCTACACCAGATAGATCTAAATCTTTTGGCCCAACCAACCTCTAACATAAGATGGTAGAAAGTCTACACCAGATAGATCTAAATCTTTTGGCCCAACCAACCTCTAACACAAGATGGTAGAAAGTCTACACCAGATAGATCTAAATCTTTTGGCCCAACCACCCTCTATTACAAGATGGTATAAAGTCTACACCGGATAGATTTAGATCTTTTGGCCCAGCCAACCTCTATCACAATATGGTAGAAAGTCTACACCGGATAGATCTAGATCTTTTGTCCCAACCAACCTCTATCACAAGATGAAGGAAAGTCTGCACCGGATAGATCTAGATCTTTTGGTCTAGCCAACCTCTATCACAAGATGGTAAAAAGTCTACGCCAGATAGATCTAAATCTGTTGGCCCAACCACCCTCTATCACAAGATGGTAGAAAGTCTACATCGGATAGATCTAGATCTTTTGGAATAGCCAACCTCTCTGGTAGAGAGTCTACACCGGATATATCTAGATCTTTTGGCCCAGCCAACCTTTATCACAAGATGGTATAAAGTCTACACTGGATAGATCTAAATCTTTTAGCCCAACCAACCTCTAACACAAGATGGTAGAAAGTCTACACCGGATAGATCTAGATCTTTTGTCCCAGTCAACCAACCTCTATGGTAGAGAGTCTACACCGGATAGATCTAGATCTTTTGTCCCAGTCAACCAACCTCTATGGTAGAGAGTCTACACCGGATAGATCTAGATCTTTTGTCCCAGTCAGCCAACCTCTATGGTAGAGAGTCTACACCGGATAGATCTAGATCTTTTGTCCCAGCCAACCTCTATGGTAGAGAGTCTACACCGGATAGATCTAGATCTTTTGTCCCAGTCAGCCAACCTCTATGGTAGAGAGTCTACACCGGATAGATCTAGATCTTTTGGTCCAACCAACCTCTATCACAAGATGGTAGAAAGTCTACACCGGATAGATCTAGATCTTTTGTCCAACCAACCTCTATCACAAGATGGTAGAAAGTCTACACAGGATAGATCTAGATCTTTTGTCCAACCAACCTCTATCACAAGATGGTAGAAAGTCTACACCGGATAGAATTAGATCTTTTGGTCTTACCAACCTCTATCACATAATGGTAGAAAGTCTACACCGGATAGATCTAGATCTTTTGGCCCAGCCAATTTATAGAAGAAAAAAGTATAAAGAGCCTACAAACTAAGATTTTACATGTTTTTTTTGTAAAAGATGACAATAGAATATTTATCAAAATAAAATAGACAAATAGACCATATATATATATATATATATGTGTGTGTGTGTGTGTGTGTACAATAAAAGCAATGAAAGTGAAAAATTGTAGTGTTAATTAGCTGTCTTTTTTGTGTTGTCTGATGAAGGCTGAAGACCGAAAGCCTACGTGTTTTGTATCGTTTTGTTTTCTTATTGTCTGAATTAAAAAGAATTAAAAAATCATCATTTCAATAAATTATGTTGACCATTCACAACACAGTCGTTTATTATAAAACGCAGACAAAATTTCAATCCTAAAAAAAAATAACATGCCTTTCTATGGTAGGAGTTTTACGACAATGACACACTAGTTTGAGCATTGACTTCGTCGGTATCTACATCAGGCTAGTTGTATACAAGGGCGTCTGGTGCCCTTGGGCACGGTAGGCTGTGCCAGGCAAGTCTCGCTAAAAGGAAAGGGGTCGTTTTACAAAAAAAAAAAAAACAATATAGACAACTTTAAAAATAAAATCAATAATAAAGGTCTAAACCTGAAACAGATTAAAACGTAGATCATAGACCGCTATTCAGAGCTCGGCGCGGTTTTGCATCGGTGCGCGCAGCTAGTGACAAGTCTAGGCCTCTTTCTTAGTTCCAGCATTGCAGTGCCGAGCCCTTTACACCGACGTGGGCTAATGTGAATTTGCCCAACATCCTAGTAATATTTATAGCACGAAAATTGGACTTTGACCCTAACGCTTTTCTTGTCTTCATAATAGGCAAGTAACAAGTGGGACAAGTCCGACTTGGCGAACTTTTCTTACAGTTCTCTATAGAGGGAGGGAGAGAATTCTCTCCTTCTCTCCGGGTTTAACGTCTCCTAGTAAATAGATCTAGATCTTTTGGCCCAGCCAACCTCTATCACAAGATGGTAGAAAGTCTACACCGGATAGATCTAGATCTTTTGGCCCAGCCAACCTCTATCACAAGATGGTAGAAAGTCTACACCGGATAGATCTAGACCTTTTGTCCCAGTCAACTAACCTCTATCACAAGATGGTAGAAAGTCTACACCGGATATATCCAGATCTTTTGGCCCAGCCAAACTCTATCACAAGATGGTAGAAATCTACACCAGATAGATTTAGATCTTTTGTCCCAGTCAGCCAAACTCTATCACAAGATGGTAGAAAGTCTACACCGGATATATCTAGATCTTTTGTCCCAGTCAGCCAACCTCTATCACAAGATGGTAGAAAGTCTACACCAGATAGATTTAGATCTTTTGTCCCAGTCAGCCAACCTCTATCACAAGATGGTAGAAAGTCTACACCGGATATATCTAGATCTTTTGTCCCAGTCAGCCAACCTCTATCACAAGATGGTATAAAGTCTACACCGGATAGATTTAGATCTTTTGGCCCAACCAACCTCTATCACAAGATGGTAGAAAGTCTACACCAGATAGATCTAAATCTTTTGGCCCAACCAACCTCTATCACAAGATGGTAGAAAGTCTACACCAGATAGATCTAAATCTTTTGGCCCAACCAACCTCTAACACAAGATGGTAGAAAGTCTACACCAGATAGATCTAAATCTTTTGGCCCAACCACCCTCTATTACAAGATGGTATAAAGTCTACACCGGATAGATTTAGATCTTTTGGCCCAACCAACCTCTATCACAATATGGTAGAAAGTCTACACCGGATAGATCTAGATCTTTTGTCCCAACCAACCTCTATCACAAGATGAAGGAAAGTCTGCACCGGATAGATCTAGATCTTTTGGCCCAGCCAACCTCTATCACAAGATGGTAGAAAGTCTACACCGGATAGATCTAAATCTTTTGGCCCAACCAACCTCTATCACAAGATGGTAGAAAGTCTACACCGGATAGATCTAGATCTTTTGTCCCAGCCAACCTCTATCACAAGATGGTAGAAAGTCTACACCGGATAGATCTAGATCTTTTGGCCCAGCCAACCTCTATCACAAGATGGTAGAAAGTCTACACCGGATAGATCTAGATCTTTTAGCCCAGCCAACCTCTATTACCAGATGGTAGAGATTCTTTACCAGATAGAACTAGATCATTTGGTCTTACCAACCTCTATCACAAGATGGTAGAAGTCTACACCGGGTATATCTAGATCCGTTGTGCCAGACAACCTCTATCACAAGATGATAAAAAGTCTACACCGGATAGATCTAGATCCTTTGCCCCAGTCAGCCAACCGCTATCACAATATGGTAGAAAGTCTACACCAGATAGATTTAGATCTTTTGTCCCAGCCAACCTCTATCACAAGATGGCATAAAGTCTACACCGGATATATCTAGATCTTTTGTCCCAGTCAAACAACCTCTATGGTAGAGATTCTACACCGGATGGATCTAGATCTTTTGTCCCAGTCAGCCAACCTCTATCACAAGAGTGTAGAAAGTCTATACCGTATAGATCTAGATCTTTTGTCCCAGTCAACCAACCTCTATGGTAGAGAGTCTACACCGGATAGATCTAGATCTTTTGTCCCAGTCAGCCAACCTCTATGGTAGAGAGTCTACACCGGATAGATCTAGATCTTTTGGTCCCAGACCAACCTCTATCACAAGATGGTAGAAAGTCTACACCGGATAGATCTAGATCTTTTTGTCCAACCAACCTCTATCACAAGATGGTAGAAAGTCTACACCGGATAGATCTAGATCTTTTTGTCCAACCAACCTCTATCACAAGATGGTAGAAAGTCTACACCAGATAGATCTAGATCTTCTGGCTCAGCCAATTTATAGAAGAAAAAAGTATAAAGATCCTACAAACTAAGATTGTACATGTTTTTTTGTAAAAGTCTCACTATTATTGTAATGTAATTTCTTTTGAAGATGTCACATTCAACATTATATATTTTCGATGTAACACACATTGACTGAATAAATAAATTTGAATTTGAATTTGAATTTGAATAGAATATGTATCAAAATAAAAC
>RQTK01001285.1:30588-38088 GCA_003991915.1 Elysia chlorotica
TCTCTCTCTCTCCCCCTCTCTCTCTCTCTCTCTCTCTCTCTCTCTCTCTCTCTTACATTCCCATCTTCCCTGTACAATAATTATCTTTCTCACCACACCAAACGCCACCCACTGCTAATTCTGATCTCTCTCCCCAGCATCCGCCCACACAACCGTTCCCCACGACTCCACCATGTCCCACACTCCCTAGTAATGTTGTATATCATATAGCCACATCATACCACTCCATCTATCACGCACAGACATCCCTATCTATCTCCCCCTTTGTCTTTCTCTCTCACTTTCTTACACTCTCTCCTTCTCTTTCTATCTCTCTTATCTCTCTCTCTCAGTTTCCTTTTGCTGTCCCATCCTCCTCATGCCCAATTCGACTCCACTCCATCTCTCTCCCCCCTCTCTCTCTTTCTCTCTCTCTCTCTCCCTCTCTCTCTCTCTCTCTTTCTCTCTCTCTCTCCCTCTTTCTCTCATTCCCATCTTCCCTGTACACTACCGTTCTCACCACATCGAACACCAACCCCACTCCCAAATCTGATCTCTCTATCTCTCTCTCTCTCTCTCTCTCTCTCTCTCTCTCTCTCTATCTATCTATCTCTCTCCCCTCCCCCCCTCACCCACACAACCTCTCCCTACGACTCCATCTCCATCTAACCCAAACCTCCTTGATGTGCCCGTCTGGCGCAGGTTCAAATCCCAGCCCCCGCCGTGACAAGTGTCTTAAGCACGCTGTTTTATGACCACATTACCGACAAAACTCGCCCATACTTGACCAGTGGTCTCCCCGTGATGTACCCTGGTCTGGCCTGAGTGGACTCTCCATCCACCCCGGGTAGACCCATGTCCAGTAGAAAAACGGTTCTGTTACATCCAGGAATGTACATCAGTACAGGGATTCCATAGATCACACACTCTAAGGTTTACAGTCTACTAAAGGAGATTAGAATAGGCTTAAATATTTTACAGACTTAAAGTAGGTCTAGGATAGAGCTATGATTGGACGACGGTGCAGATTCCTTTACTTTTCTTCGTTTTGACAGTCAAATGTGAAGAAAAACTGACCTGTTACATCTAGTAATGTATGTTAGTAGAGTACTTCAACTTCCATTTTTTTCTCTGCCTCTTCCTCTTCCATTTCCTCCTGCTTTTCCTACCTCTCTTCCTCTTCACTTTCCTGTATCTTCTCCTCCTCCTCTTCTTTTTTCTCCTTCTTCTTTCCTCCCCCCTTCATCTTCATTTTCCTCTATCTTCTCCTCTTCCTCCTCCTCCCCCTCCTCCTTCATCTCCTCATTTTCCTCCTCCTCCTACACCCCCTCCTCCTTCATCTCCTCCTCCTCCTCCTCCTCCTCCTCCTCCTCCTCCTCCTCCTCCTCCTCCTCCTCCTCCTCCTCCTCCTTTTCCTCCTCGCTCTCCTCCTTATCATCACCATTATCATCAATATATCTACAATACTATTACATGTACAATATCGACATTCCAATGGGTCGAGGCGCTAATTCTCTTGCCAGACACCATGAAGGATTCGCCTCGCTGGTTCGATACCACCTTTTAAATTAAAATACAACGTAATTATCTAGATATAGATATAAGACTCAGACTGATCCCGTAAGTTTACCAGTACATGTAATTGATTTACTTGGATTGGACTAAATTAATTTTGTGTTCTCTATGTTTTTGTTCTTTTTATTTTCTTGCTTATCCTTCCTGATTTTTGTTTAACATCGGGAAAAAGAACACTAAACCAAACCAAAACAGACAAGAAAGTCAATGATATTAATTTTTCTTTCAATTTAATTTCGTAATAAACTATACTAACTGTTTATACAATTTTGTACTTAATTAAATAAATTTTTCAAAAGTATATTTTGTTAGATCGATTGTGATACTATAAAATTTGATAATAATAATAATAATTTAAAAAATTATTATTGCTAATACTTGTGTTTTGAAAAAAATTGTTATATGTACAAAAAGACCAGCATTATTTCTATCGATTAAATATTGTTACCTCCATCGAAAAAAAAAAATTAAATGTGTCATTTATACAGAGGAAAATTATTGTTATTATTATCCTCATTAATGATCATTATTTATTTAAAAATTGAAATTATTTTTATCTTAACAGACCAAACGACCATATTTTATTTGTATACCACAAAATACTCACAAAAAACAAATATTTGTGAATACATGTATATCCATTTTATCAAATATAATTTTTTTAAATTTTATACGAGTACATTGCAATCTTAATCGAAATTTTCATCATTATCTTTCCAGATGTTGTTCAATTGTCCCTGACCATCCCTTCTGACTACCGGTACCTGGAATCGAGCATCTACAGGTATTTCCGGAAATTCCCGAAATCCCACCCAGTGCCGTGCAACTGAAAGACAACAGTTACTAGCTGAGACACGCATGCGCAGTAGAGATTGACACCCCCGTCTTGTACAATCATCAGTTCCGGTAGAGAGTTTGTGTGACGTGACCTATTTGTGAAGGTAATTAGGCGTGGACATCCAGCCTATGAGTTAATATCAACCCACAAAGAGTCACTTTCCACCTACAAAAAGCCACTTTGAATCTACAAAAGTCGCTATCCACCTACAAGAAGCCAATCTCCACCTACAGTCAGTCTTCACCTACAGAAAGTCAATCTCCACCTGCATGTGGTCACTTTCCACCTATAAAAGTCGCTATCCACCTACAAGAAATCAATCTTCACCTACAAGAAGTCAATCTTCGCTTACAAGAAATCACTTTCCACCTACAAGAAGGCTGATTAGATTTAATGTGACATCGTGTTTACTGCGTTTGAGGTAGAGTACAAATTATACCCAGAATCATAGAATAATAATTATATTCATTAATGATTTATTCCTCATTAAACACGGGCATAGATTATATCGAGGTATAGCTGAAATTTCAACTTATTTTCGCTAAATTTATGAACGTATTATTTTGAAAGAAAACTTTCAGTGCCTGAAGCTTAAGAAATCGGTAATTTCTGATAAAAATTTAACATTCTTGTGATAGCTTCCTTTGTATATTTTGGAGTTAAGTTCAAAGTATGAAGCACAAGCGTTTAAAACAATTATTTGAGAGGTTGTAGAGTTTACAAAGACTGGTTCAATGCCCTGTTGAAGGCTCAAATAATATCGTGTTGCTAGGGTTACAGATACACTGTATAAATCAGGGTTAGAGAGTATACTAGTACAGTGTACTAAGACTATCACAGGAGTGTTGATGTACAAGATCTAGATCTAGATACTAACTCCGTATATTGCTAATACTACTATTACTACTACAGTACTTAACAGAATTAGAGTAGCACTATCTTGACAAGTCCTGGTGTTTCACAGATGAAACCCTTCTGGCTACATCTGGAACCTACTAAGAGAGACACATAGAGAGATAGGGAGAGAGACACACAGAGAGAGGCTGAGAGATAGGGAGAGAGATAGCGAGAGACTTTGAGAGAGAGATAGGGAGAGAGACTTGGAGAGAGCCTGACAGAGATAGGGAGAGAGACAGAGAGGCACAGAGAGATAGGGAGAGAGGCTTGGAGAGACACATAGAGAGCCTTAGAGATAGAGAGAGATAGGGAAAGAGACTTAAAGAGAGACTGAGAGAGATAGGGAGAGAGCATTGGAGAGAGCCTGAGAGACGCAAAGAGACACCATCTGGTCAACACTTGGTCTCAAACTCGGCACCACTCCCCCATCTCGCAGCTGCTAATGCCACTGTGCCAATTCAGAGGTTTGCCACAAGTGCCAAGGTAGCTAGAGCTTCAGAGTTAAAACTGAAAGACTCACAGCCAAAGCTTAAGATTGCCACCTGTACATCGTTCTACATCTCTCTACGCCACCTTCCTGAATCTCTAAAACTCTTTATAATTATCTTTCTATAAAATCATCCCTAGATATCGTAACGTTTTATCGTTAGATGTCTATAATTATCTGTTTTACATCTTTTTGAATCTATAGACCTATATAAAGCTCTTTAGACCAATTTTCTTGAACGCTAGATCTCTAGATATCTATTTTCTTTCCCATTTGGTGTGGATCTAGATCTATAGACCTCTAGATCCGTTGAAGTATTTGTAGGTATCTAGATCTTTCGATCTCTGTAGTTAAAAAACCAAAAAAACTGGGCATTCAACCAACACCAGTAGAGTTTTCCTATCAAAGAAGACATCATTAGATGCCCTGATAACCCTTATATTGCGCACCGAAGCGCACCAAAACGCACCACCGAGACAACTTTGCGCAGGAATTCCAGAAATCTCCGTTCCGATCTTTACTTTACACAACAACTGACTTCTATTAGCTTAATAATCTATTTATATATATATATATACTCTCTACCACAGCTTGCTCCAAGCTTCAAGGCTATGAGCTGATTTAATGTGTAGTAATTTAAGGTTGAACTAATTTTGTTGTTGTTTTTTTCTGGTTCAGGACTGTTTTGAGAAATTGACATACTTAGTTTCGGTTTGAGGATCCATCAGTTGAAAGATAAAACACTTAACGAAGCACTTTGTAAACAGCGGTTTAATCTGTTAGAGGTAAACATTATAATTCAGGCATAGTGAGAAAACACGAACATAGAATTTAAAAAAAAAGAATATGTTAACACCAAGTGATGGTCGAAACAAACTTTCGCTTCTCTGAATAAGAAATCCAGAATTTCTTTCGGGAAAAACTCAAGATTATCAACCAAGACTTTGAGGACAACTCTTCTCCAAGGGAGACCACTACCACACTACCACAACTTGCTTCAAAGTTCCGATCTTTACCTTACACAACAACAACTGACTTCTATTAGCTAAATAATTTATTTATATACTCTCTACCACAACTTGCTTCAAAGTTCCGATCTTTACCTTACACAACAACAACTGACTTCTATTAGCTAAATAATTTATTTTCTTACTCTCTACCACAACTTGCTTTAAGCTTCAAGGCTAGGAGTTGATGTAATGTGCAGTATTTTTTAAGGTTGAACTAATTTTGTTGTTGTTGTTTTTTTCTGGTTCAGGACTGTTTTGAGAATTTGATATACTTAGTTTCGGTTTGCGGATTCATCAGTTAAAAGATAAAACACTTAACGAAGCACTTTGTAAACAGCGGTTTAATCTCTTAGAGCTTGCAATTTTAATTGAGGTATAGTGAGAGACATACATAAAATATAATTAAAAAAAAAAATGTTAATATCAAGTGATAGCAGAAACGAACTTTCGGTTCTCTGAATAAGAAATCCAAAATTTCTTTCGGGAAAAACTCAAGAATACCAACCAAGACTTTGAGGACAACTCTTCTCCAAGGGAGACCACTACCACTACCATTCTTTAAACTCTCCCACCCAACCAGAGTTCTTCCACCATGATGGAACCACCCAGCAACTTCCTGTCGCACCCTGCGCATGCGGCCGCCGGGCTTTCCCTCTACCCGAGCATTTCCTCTTCCGGTATCCTCCCCTCCTCCCCCGGCGCCCAAGACTCTGCGGCTGCGCGCTCGGCCCTTTCCGTTTCCGGTCAAAACGGCTGGGGCAACTACGGAAGCCCAGAATCCCTCGCGCCAAACACTTGCTCCATGGCGTCCTACCCAAACCTCGGCTTCCCGCCCATGAACAGTAAAGCTGCCGCCTACAACGCGTTCGCAGCAGGCGGCGACTACCTCAACAACTGCCGCTCCATGCAGATCCCCTCCCTGGGCCTTAACGGGATGAGTCGGTACCATCCTGGCCTGTACGGGGAGATGTACCACCATCACCAGGCAGCTGCCGCGGGGGCTCATGGTCCCGCCTACGCTAATGGCGGATCCTACTTCGATATGAGTGCGGGGCTTCCGCCATTGCCTGGTCGGGGGGAGCTTGGATGTTCCAGCGCCCAGTCGGATTCTTCGTCCTCTGGTGAGTGTTTGTGTGGGGTTTTTGTTTTTGGTTGGTTAGTCTGTCAGTCTGTGAGTGTCTGTTTGCATGTGTCTCGGGTTTTTTGAAAGTCTGCCATTGTTTCAGTCTGAGTTTTTCTCATTTTCTCAGATGGTCTGATGGTATGTCATATTGCATGGTTTTGTGTGAATATTATGATTTTTGTGTGAATATGTTGTGTTTTTGTGCGAACATTATGCGTTTTTGTGTAAATACTAAGTGTTTCCATTAATCTCTTACTAGGTGAATGAGTGAGTACAATTACTAAATCTGTCTTTGAGTTTGTGAGTCTTACACTATGCCAATCTTTCAGTGTTTCAATCGATCAGTCTCTTAGTGACTTCAGGATCGTTAGTGGGTCCATATTGTTCTTGTGATAGGAAATTAAGACAGGCGCTTGCCTTTGATGAAGTTATAAATCAGTGCATATGGGATGGAGAGAAAGAGAGATAGAGATGGGGGTGAGAGAGGGGGGATAGGGGGGAGAGGGAGAGTGACAGAACGGGAGGGGAAATTAAAAAAGATACTAAGAAAAAGAGAGGCAGCGAGAGGATAGAGGGTGGTTTAAGAGCGGGTAGAGGTAGGCAAAGGTTGAGACAGGCAGACAGACAAACAGACAGACAGACAGGACTTTCAGTCTGTGAGTGTCTGTTTGTTTGTGTCTGGGGGGTTTTGTTTTTTTTGTCTGTCTGTCTTTCAGTCTGTGAGTGTCTGTTTGTTTGTGTGTTGTTGTGTTTGGTTGGTTAGTCTGTCAGTCTCTCAGTCTGTGAGTGTCTGTTTGTTTGTGGGTTTTTGTTTTTGTTTTTGTTTGGTTAGTTTGTCAGTCTTGCAGTCTGTGAGTGTCTGTTTGTTTGTGTGTGGGGGGGTTTGTTTGGTCTGTCAGTCTCTCAGTCTGGTGAGTGTGTGTTTGTGTGTTGTTGTTTTTGGTTGGTTTGTAAGTGTTTCTGTCTGTGAGTGTCTCATTTTCTCACATGGTCAGATGGTATGTCATAAGGCATTTTTTGTGTGAATATTATGTGTTTTTATGTAAATACTATGTGTTTTTGTGTGAATAATATGTGTTTTTATGTGAATATTATATATGTGTTTTGTGTGAATACTATGTGTTTTTGTGTGAATAGTAAGTGTTTTTATGTGAATATTATATATGTGTACCTTTCCCCCTGTAACTCACCCACAGTTGTATTGAGTAGCAGAGTAGATCTAGATCTGGACTCGTCGTGTGTGGTCGATCCTCATTGCTTCACTGGTTTCTTCGATTGCTTTTTCCTCCAATGGAGATCTGTTTTTTTATTGTCGTGCCAAGGCCCATATGAGTCCTTGCGATATACAACACAAACACCAGTGACAGAATCATGACTCTCAGGCATTATTTCTTATCGTTCATCGGCTCCTACAAGTCTAGGATATGATTATCGTCAAATGCTGGTCAAAATTTTGTAACTATCGTCGTCGCTTTCTCTAGGGACCCTGTAATCGTAAGGCCTGCATTGTGAGAGAACAAACCCCACGCCCCCCAACCATAATGGGTTCGACCTCTTTCCCACAAAAGTCACTGTTCAATCAAGATTTTGG
>RQTK01001285.1:64887-86715 GCA_003991915.1 Elysia chlorotica
CTTCTAATGATCGTGTGTGATTCCCATATCGACTCGTTGCTAAGTACACCAGCTTTGACGTCATCACTCAAGGCCGAATTAGCCAAAACCATATTGCACTATAAATCTCTGTTGTAGACAAAACGCTATGTTTGTTTCTATAAATATATTTACTGTATAAGGTTGACTTTAGACGATCGGAGGTAAATGAGGAGTTGACGCACCTGCGACTTACTGACAAATTATGTTCAGGGAGGAGAAAAAAAGAGGTTTGTGTGGGCATGGGAGGGAGGAGGGATGACAAGAATGTAAGAGAGCAGTGAATTACACTTTTTTACGGTGTCTGTTGTTCGGTTTTTTGTATTGATGCCGTCAGTTCCACGGGAAAGATCAAACAGATAGGGGGACAAGGTGCCAGGGGTGTACACTGAACGGGGTTACAAAGGTTTGGAGAGAGAGAGAGAGAGATAGAGAGAGAGGGAGAGAGAAAGATAGAGAGAGGGAGAGAGAGAGAGAGAGAGGGGGGGAGGGAGAGTAAGAGATAGGAAGGGAGAATAAGCGAAAGATAGTAAGAAGAAATAAGTAAGGGGGTGATGTGGGTTTCACAACATATCTTAAAATAGAAGGTAGACCCTGCTAGGTTGGGATGTTGAAAACGTCTTTAGTACACGTATAACGAGATAAATCAGATATTTATGAATATAGACAGATATAAAGAGAGGCAGAGAGAGGGAGAGAGAAAGAAAAAAGGGAGGGAGAGAGCAATAAGGAGTGAGAGAGATAAGAAACAGAGAGGGGTGGCAGAATGGTGGCTATATAATCTCCCAATGGTAAAATTTCTTTTTTTTTTTTTTTTTTTTTTGGTTAGCCCATAATCTAGTCTTTGAATTTTTTGACAGAACATAATAGGCCTATATAATTATATATATACATGTACATGAAATTCCCGGAACTGCATTAGACAATAAAGAGTCACAGTAACATAGTAATGGCCGCCAGTGAAGACAGTAAAGACACTGAAGACACTTAAGACACTGAAGACACTGAAGACACTGATGAGATGTGAGGGGCTAATCCACTTACAGGGCTGTGCAACGATCAAGCACTGGTCAAGCCAGGCCAAGTCACTCTGACTGACCTCTTGACCCGTCCACCTGGGGAACTCGCTGACTGACAGGCGGGGATCTACGGAGACAGGCCGTGAGACAAGGGGGCCTGGTGGTCTTACTATTACTGACGAATCGAGCTCCATACCGCTTTTAACCCTCCTCTCACTGTATAATTTTATACTGCAATATCTCTTTTAAGCCTCTCCTTCACTGCATATATTGCACTATCGAAACTAGAAACTACTGTAATCCCCCCCAACCCCCCTCAAAACAAAACATAAAACCCACCCACACACACACACACACAGAGCAAAAAAACTAAAACAACTGAAAAACAAGCACAAAAAACAAAGAAAAACAAAACAACAATAAAAATGAAAATTTGCCCTGTTCTCTTCTCTCCTATTTTTCTGTTTTGTTTAAATTCGATTAAAAATACCTGGATAAGAATACTATGCATGTATGCTTGTATATATGTCTGTATGTATGACTATATTGGGTCGGTGTATGTATATGGATGTGTGTGATTTTTCATGCACTATGTGTGTATGCAGGTGTGCCTGCTAGCATAATGTGTATGGATGTGTGTGTATGTATATGTTGCATGTGTGTACATGTGCCAGTATATTTATGTATAGTGTGTATTTTTATGTGTATGTATATAATTACGTCTTTAATAAATAAGAATGTATGTATTTGTGAAATTATATGAATATGTATTATATGTGTGTATCTGTAAGTGCATTATGGTGTATGTGTATAAATATCAATATCATTGCGTGGCTGAAGCTTCGGGTTTTCCCCCCACACAATCCTTACCGGCAAGATGTGCATGGGAGATCAAAGAAGGCCATACATAAGTTAGTGCTGACAATTAAGGCCAAACTTATTTTTATTTCTTTTTTTTTTTTTGCGCGAGGCTTTTCAAAAGAAAAAAAATGGCTGAGAAATTTCTCCGCCGCTTGCGCTTTAGATCTAGATCCTAGTTTGATATCGATTTCACCCAGATTTTTTTTTTTTTTTTTTTTTTTTTGCGCGTCAGTTCAACTGAACTTAACTCCGGGGAAATCCGCTGGTGTGCTTATTGTTTTCAGAATTTGTTTTGTTTTGTTTTTTAATTTAAAAAACAAATTTTTGTAGAGATCAATGAAAGTAGGAAAAAGGGGGAAAATGAATCAGAAACACAGAAGGTTGGAATGTAAGGGGGAAAAGGGGGAAAAAGGAAAAGTATGGAAAATAATGAAAACGATGTGTTAATGATATAAAATGATTTTTTCAGTACACGCAGCTCTTTTTTTATGTGTTCATTGCGTCCCTTTCTCTCTATGTATCTGTTTTGTTTTTACTCTCCTCTCTCTCTCTCCCTCTCTCTCTCCCGTCCAAATTAAAGCCTATATAGTGCTGACGTTAGACGATATAACCAACTCAATCAAACTCAACTCTCTCTCTCTGTCCCTTCCTCCCTCTCTGTCTGTCTGTCTGTCTGTCTGTCTCTCTCTCTCTCTCTCTCTCTCTCTCTCTCTCTCTCTCTCTCTCTCTCTCTCTCTCTCTCCCCCCACACACACACACACCTTCTGTTTCCAATACCACAGAACATTCTTACCCATTCTTACCAACAGGCACCCCTTAATTCTAGCACCACTTTTAACACACGAGCAACCCCATAGGTATATATAGATCTTTTAACCCAGGTCAAAGAACCATCAAAGACGCACCTAGACAGAAGCAGGGGCAATAATTCCAGCCAAAACGGGCAGGCAAAAAGGCAAGGGAGGCAATCGCGACCATAACCGGACAATGTTTATGACCCGTTAGCTGCAGGTCATTGTTTCGGTACAGGGAAGGAAGGAAGAGAGGGGGGATAGGGAGAGAGAGAGATAGAGAGAGAGAGAGAGAGGGGGGGAGAGAGAGAAGGAGAGATCAATGAAGCGATAGAATGAGAAATATAGAAAAATAAGTAGACCATGGAAATATACATAGAATAAAATCAGTTCCTGTCCAAGAGAGAGAGAGAGAGAGAGAGAGAGAGAGAGAGAGAGAGATAGAGAGAGATCAATAGAATGATAGAAAGAGAGATAGAGAGCGGGATAGATAGATAGATCAAAAGAGACATAGACAGACACTGAGACAGAGAGAGAGACGGAGACAAGAGAGAGACAGACAGAGAGTGCGAGAGAAACAGAGACAGAATGAACTCAGTCTCTATCTATGCCGTGTGCAGTAACAAAGCTGTAACTTCTGCCCCATCCACCACTAGAACAACATCCCCGTCATCCCACCACTACAACAACACCCCCCTCAGACACACAGACCGCACAATTTTCATGTCACATACATGTACCAGACAAGCTGCCTATTTTTCTTCACGGCTTCGCGGAACATGACGGAACCTGTCAGCGAAGCATGTCGGAGATGTATGTAAGATCAAACAACGGGACTTGTTGTACACTGTACAACTGTAGGCCTACCACAAACATAACCGGCTCCTTGGGTCGTTCTGGAGTTGGTTTAACGTCCAACATCAGCACTATGTAGGCTATATTGTGGACGGGCCCCAAGACTAAAAATTCTGACAATTTTATGTGCTGCCACACACGAGAGAGTTGTTGTTGTTGTTGAGTTGTTGTTGGGTTGGTTTAGCGTCCAATATCTGCACTATGTAGGCTATATTGTGGACGGATCCCAAGAATTTCCACTGATTTTCTGTGTTTAGCGTCCCCTAAGTCAGTGGGAGTATGGTACCGTTGAGTTGAGTTGGTTTTTAACGTCCAACATCAGCACTATGTAGGTTATATTGTGGACGGGTCCCAAGACTTACGTCTGACAAATTTTATGGGCTGCATGCCATGCCACACACGAGACAGGGCGGGGATACCCTGACTCCTGTCTCAGCCAGTCACATTAAACTGACACCTACTAAAGCAGTAGGGAGCGCAATCGCCAGGGCTCGAACCCGGACCTTTTTTGACTTTATAATGTGGTTGCTTTTTTTTTTTTCCTAAATGCATCGTCTTTATTCTGGTAGAGCATTGGTCTCCCAAAAGGAAGGTCGCTAGTTCGAAACCAACGATCCGTCAAAATGTATTTGTCCAATTTCGTACACTACTGTTTCAATTCGGTGTCAGTATAATGTGACTTGCTAACACAGAAGTCATGATATCCCCGCACTGTCTCTGTGCGGCAGCACCTAAAATTGTCAGACATTGGTCTCTGAGCCCCTCCACAATAGGACCATTATAGTGCTGATGTTAAACGCTAGGAACAAACAAACAATGTCCTCTTCTTCAACGGTACGCCACACCATTACTCTATGGACGGTATCTGAGTAAACTGGAGTCCCCACTATAATAGTACTAAGGGAGATGATTTTAACTCGCCGTCTTGTCCACTTGTCTCCCCTGCACACGGGAGATCACTCAAGACGAGATTTTAACGAGAATGACAGCCCTTGTTTCCGACGTTTACCGTTCAGTGTGGAATGGGTCGGCCATGTTTTTTTTTTTAGTATAGACATGATCGTCAGACATAATGATTGTGTCGATCTGTCAGCTTTGAATCGTCCGATCGGCTAAACGTGATTTCAATCGACGGGGACATATATAACGTTATATTATGTCGATATTTACGAATTATAAATGGCTTAGTTTTGGGATTAACCTATGTAGTTTACTGTACTGAGAAAGTAATATTTGCCGGTTTTGTTTTGTAGTTTTGGAACTTTCGTTGTAATAGCAGTTATTGTGATTTTCCGGTTATTAATAGAAATCGGTGTGATTTTCTAATCTCACATAAAAAACAACTAAATTTTTAACAACTTATAAGTTTGTATTCGTTTATTCTTCCCCAAATACCAGATAAGAATTCAGTAAGTGAGATAGGTTGATAGATCAATAGAGACATAGAAGGAGGCAGAGAGAGAGAGAAGAGAGAGAGAGGGAGAGAAAGAAATAGAGAGAGAGAAAGAGAGACCTTGAGAGTGATCGGCTGGCATAAGAGTCTAAATTTCCTCGCACTGTCTCTGTGAAGCAGCACGTAAAACTGTCAAATATTAGTCTTGAGACCCGTCCGCGATATAACATTTCGCTCACAATGAACGTTAAATAAACAACCCACTCGCTAAGCCTGCCACACAATACCTCAAATGCAATCAATAAATTAAATTTTATGTTATAAAATAATACAAGCAATTTAAAACAATAAACCTTCACTCGATTTTCATTAACCCGGCATTGACAATCACATTTTGTTTTTATTTGGATTTTTCGCTTTTGGTTTTGCTTTTGTTCTTTTTTTTTCTTTTTTTTGTCCTTACCCGGGACATTCTTTATTGGTTACCCTGGGTGTCACAACAGTTACTTGTCAGTCACTTTGAAATCGCCACAGGGCGAGGCCTGATAAAAAAAAACAGCCTTAAAACCCTGTGGTTGGCTCAGGTGTAAAACAACCTATCTTATTTCTAAACTGCTCTTAATCTAAAGTATTATAAAAATGACCTTTTACCTTTTACCTCTGACGTGACGTCGTGTCTACCTTTGTTTCAGTGTTTCAGATTTTGAGATTCAGATTTTTAAATCCACCACCCCGTAGAGAGACCTGTCAATTTAAGTACTTCTGTCTCAAGGGTAAAAAAAAAAATTGAAAGATGGTTAAGTTATAACGATTTCCGGCTTTCAAGTTCAAATATTCCCTCTGTCACTTTGATTTCTATTTGTTGTTTTTTTTTTGTGTTTTTTTTCCTTAGTATTTGATCATCTCTGTTTCCCTGTCTAAATCTCTGTCTCTGTCTGCCTGTCTGTTTTTCTCTCTCTCTCTCTGTCTGTCTGTCTGTCTGTCTCTCTCTCTATGTCTCTCTCTCTGTCTCTCTCTGTGTCTCTCTCTCTCTCTCTCTCTCTCTCTCTCTCTCTCTAAATTTCTCTGCCCCTCTCTCTCTAGTTTTCTTTCCCGATCTATCAATACATCATCCATTCACCCGCCCTCTTCTTTTTCGTCATTTTTTTTATTTTTTTCCTTTTGCTCCGAACAAAATGTTTAATTTTTAACTTTCTCCAATATTAAAAAAACACAATACTTTTTGTTACTCCTCTCTGTAGAAGAGATACAGATAGAGCCATCTTGGACTATATTAACCATCTCAAATTGATTTTGAATTTTTAGCAAGAGAAATGACTTGCGTCTCAACACCCCTAAAACTCCCCTGCTGATCACCTGGTACCACCATCGTACTTTAATCTCAATTTAGTATGAACAACCCATCCCATACCAACATACACCCCGCATCTTTTTAAAAGATGACGCCTCACCTCCGCTCTCCCCCAACCCCATTTCCATCTCCACACACCCCCCCCCCACCTCACTCACACACACAACACATACTTCTTACCCTAACGGCTATATCCCCTCTACTCACCCTTTCCCTCACTTTTACCCTAACGGCCCGGTGACAGATGACTAGGATTAGCAAGTCCAAATCCGGTGGTAGCGACTGGTCGCCATGTCTCTCTGCCCTCTACTTACAGACTATGGTGGACTTAAGAGGGGGGGAGGGCGCACCTAACAGTAGATGGACACACACTTTCGGACAATCATTGGGTTCATCGAGTGCTTTGACATTGTCATGTATCTCCATTCATCCATTGCCTTGTTTGCCATTGGGCTGTTAGGAATTCTATTAATAGTATCTGGGTTAAATCTGTCTACATGAGTAAGAGTAAGTTGTCATAAGCTAACCTTGATTAGGAAGTTCTGGTATAGAGGGATTAAGGGATTAGTGGATTAAGGGGGGTTAAGCTCGACACGAAATGGAATGTGTATGTGTCCTCTTCACTGCGTTCTTGGGGTGATTGCGTGTGCGAGACGAGAGAGACAAGAGAGAGAGAGAGAGAGAGAGAGAGGGAGTGAGAGAGAGAGAGAGAGGAAGGGAGAAGGGACATTTAAAGAGAGAAAGACAGATGCGGATAAAGAGACGGAGTCAAACCAACACTATAATTATGTTTGCTTATGTCTCTGTTTCTCCTTTACATTGTGTATAGAGCTCTGTAAAAAGTTAGAAGCCCAACGAATAAATCTCTCTCTCTCTCTCTCTCTCTCTCTCCACCTCTCCTCTCTCTCTCTCTCTCTCTCTCTCTCTCTCTCTCTCTCTCTCTCCTTCTGTAAATGCTATTGTCTAATCCAAGTTTTTACACGTTTCCTCACTCCAACCTACCAGAAACGAACGGTTCCAAGAATAACAAACATTTTTATACGAAATATACAACGCGCACAATCAAAATTTACCCATGTGACAGTACATAACATGCTCTTCTTCAAACAAACAAAAATCACACAATTCTAACCCACTTTAAAATATTACACAATTCTAACCCACATCCTTCTATTTTTACCTCCATCCTACCAGAAACGAAATGTTTGACAAATCACATACATTTTTATACGATATGTACAACATGCACATTAAAATATACACATGTACCAGTACATAAAATGCTCTTCTTTAAAAAATCACACAATTCTAACCCACTTTAAAAAATCACACAATTCTAATCCACTTTAAAAAAACCCATAAATCTAACCCACATCCTCCTATTTTTTACCTCCATCCTACTAGAAACGAACGATTTTACAAATAACAAACATTTTTATACGATTTATACAACATGTACTTACAAAATTTAACAAACCCCACACAAGTCTATCCCACATCCTTCTATTTTTTACCACCATCCTACCACAAACGAAAGGTTTCAAGAATAACAAACATTTTGATACGATTTATACAACATGTACTTACAAAATTAAAAAAAAAAAAAACACACACACAAAATTTTAACCCAAATCTCTCTATTTTTTACCTCCATCATATCCTACCAGAAGCAAAAGGTTTCAAGAATAACAAAAAATGTACTTACAAAATTTAAAACCCACACAATTCTAACCCACATCCTTCTATTTTACCCTCCATCCCTCCAGAAACGAAATGTTTGACAAATCACATACATTTTTATACGATATGTACAACATGCACATTAAAATATACACATGTACCAGTACATAAAATGCTCTTCTTTAAAAAATCACACAATTCTAACCCACTTTAAAAAATCACACAATTCTAATCCACTTTAAAAAAACCCATAAATCTAACCCACATCCTCCTATTTTTTACCTCCATCCTACTAGAAACGAACGATTTTACAAATAACAAACAAACCCACACAATGTTAACCCGCATCCTTCTATTTTTTACCCTCCCATCCCTCCAGAAACCAAAGGGCGCAAGAAACGCAAGCCGTACACGCGCTACCAGACCATGGTCCTGGAGAACGAATTCCTCAACTCCTCGTACATCACGCGACAGAAGCGCTGGGAGATCTCCTGCAAGCTCCAGTTGTCCGAGCGGCAGGTCAAAGTCTGGTTCCAGAACAGGCGCATGAAACGCAAGAAGCTCACAGAGCGGGCCAAGACGAGGATTCGGGAGGACCAGGAGAATAAGGATGACGTTGTAGGAGGTGTAGGAGGAGTAGGAGGAGGAGGTGTTTTGCAGCATAGTCACGCAGGTGGAGGAGGTAGTGGTGGAGGGGGAGGGGGGCATACGCCACATCATGTTGTTCAAGGTCCACACCCTGCCCAGCAACATCCGGGCATGCATGTGTCATCACAGCAACAACAACAACAACCACAACAACATCATCCAGGAGCTGTTGTAGCACAACCGCAACAACAACAACAGCCGCAGCAGGCGCATCATCACCACCACCACCAGCATCAGCAACACCACCAGCAAGTCCCGACGTCGCATCACCACAGCCACCACCACAACAACAACAACAACAACAGCAACAGCAGCAGCAGCGGCGGCGGCGGCGGTGGTGGCGGTGGTGGACAACATCTAGGCCTTCATGGGCAGCATCCAGGACACCTACCGCTCCATCTGGCGGGAGCTCACATCTCCCATGGAGGACTCATCCAGCCCAAGGCGGAGCTCAGCGCTCACTTTCACGCCAAGGGGGAACTGGGAGTCCACGGGAGCGGGTCGTTGGTCGGGGTATAGCGCGTCCGCCTTGGCGCTTTAGCGTCTTAGCTCTCGCCATACATACAGAGGTTTTTCCTAACAGGAGACCCGAACTATAACTACCTTACTTACTTAATCCGAGATGTGTCCGATATCCAGGTCGTTATGTGTTATGTGGACCATACCGAGTATCAATAGCCTACAGGTCTTGCCAAACGTTTCCAACAACAACACACGCTCACATGGCAATTGTCTAGTGGAGATTTGGAAATGGGGTGTGGGTGAGAGATCACTAGGCAAGACAGTAACCCCCCCAACCCCGGGTTCCACACACGCATACCCCATAACGCTTACTTCCTACCCTTCAGACCAAACCCAAGTCAAGACCAACCAGAAAATGTCTTCGAAGGAACCTCGAAGACACATCCACAGAGAATAATGAGAGGTTACCTTAGTCTACAGTGATGATGTATTGGAGCCTGTAATTCTCTACAACGCACCCATTGCATACCTTGCGATACGCCAGCGTTAATGTATGACGCAGTTACGACTCTCATGCATGGAATTTTCTGATCACTCATCAAGTTCTAAGGAAATGTTGCGATTGAACACCGATGTAGATTTTCCATATCTAGCGTCTCCGACTTCACAGTGGACCTCGAATTCACAAGACCTCTATTATCTAAACATGGTTATACGGGAAAGTGAAATCTTGATCGAATGAATTCACCATCTCTATGGTGAGATCGAAAACAACATACAGGTTTGTGATCTCTACAATAACAGAGAATAACATAACCACGACTCAAACACATTATTTATTTCTGATCACTCATTGGCTCCTTAAGTCTGGGATAGAGCTATAATTGGACAAGTCTTGAAGGTTCCTACACCTACCATCTTGTCGCAACACCTATTCTACAAATCGATGACAAACCATAACATCTGGTTCCCCCGAACTTTGTTGGGGTCAGCGCTACATAAACTGGACATCTCTGGCCAAAAACTAAGAGACTAGTTCAAAGATAACCAGCATACAGTAATGTTTCCTACGTTTCTTGCCTGACTCCCTGATACGGATTTACCATATACCAGTTTCTCTCATAGGTAGATTCCAATGTACAAGGAAATGTGAATTGTTCCCCAATCACAGAATAAAAAACGTTCAAGGACAACGTGCTTCGTTGTACGACAACGCTAATCTTACACAACAGAGCGATTTAAGGTCTGCATGTGATTCCAAATGAGACCTGGGAAACCTTAAACTTACCAAGACGATAAAAGAACCACGGATTGTTTGTGCTAAAACAAAACATTGTACTGATCCATCTTAGCCAGGACTTATTACATACCATCAGGATCTTGCTACAATTCCGATCATCTACAAAGGCATAAACTGTGGTGCGGGTGGTAGAGCGTTGGTATGTATCCCAAGCAGTTGAACAAAAGTGATTGAAGACCCTGCTCACGATGAAAAGTTGCCGTATAAGACTCCCTAGAGGAACCTAGGAGACGTTAAGCCCTTCAGAGAACTCCAAGATAATAACATAGGCGTTGCTGCTGCTGGCATTTGTAGTAGAGTAACTCACTCACTCAGTCGATATGGTCTACCTACAAACAATTAAAGGAGCTAGCTGTACATGTACAGGTACATGTATTACATGTATTTCCAAATAGGAAGCAGACACTTGCATCAAACCTCCTTCCAACACGCCTAAGGCTAGAGCTAGACTAAGCCCAGAGCCAGACTAAGGCTAGAGCTAGACTGACGCTGGTGGCTGGGGTGGGGCTGCGGCTTCTGTATGAAACCCTCTTGTTTTTTTTTCTAACGTGGGTCCGACTGCGCAAATAAACGCAAGATGGTTTCATAAAGAACCCCCAGTCTAACCACAGCCACACCCCAGCCACCAGTGGCAGTCTAATTTTGGCCTAAACTAGACAATTTCTCTACTTACTATCGTTGGAATGATTCAACGTGTTGTAATAATATTATGATACAGCAGGACTGCATTGTTGTGTTTATGAAAACTTGCCAGGTCCACAGGAACGGGTCGGTGGTTCAGGGCATAGCGCGCACGCCCTTCCACTCGACATAACACATACTTACTTAGTTAGCAACAAGGATCACGAGTTGTTGTTTTTTTCGTGTGTTTTTTTTTAATACCATTACAAATATAGATAAAATACGTTGAGTTGTCTCCTCATTTCCGATTGTACATAATTCACATAATTTGAAAATATGTATCAAGATACGTTGAAGTTCATTATTTCGTTTTTACCCGTTCAACCTTCCCATCATATTTATGAACCAATCGACAATGTTTACTGTATTTTTCACAGTTGAGAAAAGAAAACATAAATATAACGTGCGTTTTGAGTGGAACTCTTGTATATTTGAAGAAGATTTTTCACAGCATGGCAGTATTATATGTACATGTACATGGATTTCCACCTATAATTATTGTTAATTTTGTAAGTACGTGTATTTTGATGTTCCCAAGAAAAAATTGTACATTTTGGGGTAGAATGCACAAACAAGACGTAGCTTACGTCTCGTCGTAACAATATAAGAATAATAAGGCTTACGACGAGACGTAAGCTACGTCATGTTTGTGAATTCTACCCTAGGTGTTGTCATTGCACATGTACACAATACATGTACCAGCTATTGTTTTGTAACTTATTTTTTTTTTGGAAGATTTCTATGAATATTTAGAATAGTAATGTTGATCTCTAGGCTGAAAGAGTTTGGCAGTTAATGTTTGATGTGGATAAATTAATTAATGATAACCGTTGTACTGTCGTTGATTTCTGGTAAAATCAACATTCGGTGTACATTGTTATTTGTAATTATGATGTGCATTAGGTTGTCGCGCTGGTAAAACTATGTTGATACATTGAGTGACAGTTGAGATATAAATTATGTACTTCGCTCATTAATTTAAAAAATAAAAGAGAGAGAGAGAGAGAGAGAGGGAGGGAGGGAGAGAGAGAGAAAAAGAGAGAGATAGAGATAGACAGAGAGAGAGGGAGAGAGAGAGAGAGAGAGAGAGAGAGAGAGAGAGAGAGATGGAAAAAAAAGAACGGAAGAGTTTGAAAGAGAGAGAAAGAGGCGGAGAGGCAGATTTAGACAAAAGGAGGCACATACCTTATTGTGGCAATGAAAGGGTAGTTGTTAGAAGTAGAAAAAACGCAATAGAAACACAGTTAGATTTGGTGTAAATTTATTTAGACAACGACTACATTTATTTAGACAAGCCACTTGTCTTTAATTTTATAAGTAGAATAGATCTACATGTACATGAAATGATTCTAGATCTAGGTCATTGACGATGATGTTGATGCATTGTGGGATTGTGGGATTGTTTCTATATTATTGTGTGAGCCGTGTGCAAAAACTACGAGGCGTGTGCAAAGCCTACGTTCTGTCTGCATTCCATGGTACGAGATATTTGTAAGAAACAACTATTTAGCCATGTCTTTACACATTTAACATAAATAAACTTGTCCTTAAAAGAGAACGCAACCGTGCTGACGGTTTGTTATCTTTTAGATCTATAACAAAATGACGTTATTGTCTTATTTTTAGTTTAACACATCTGACGACTTAAAAAAAAAAAAAGTGGAATAGCTTTTTTCCGTAAAATATTTTTTCTGAATTGAGCAGTTTGAAAAAAAGAATACATTGCTTTGAGAATGCCAGACAGATAATTATTTTAAAAAAAGTGTTTTCTTTATTCTTTTTTTACTCATTCTGGGTTTACTTTTTTATATTTTTTTTATTATGACAAAAAAATCGGAATGTTTTCCGATAGTAACAGAGTGTGCAGCATCTAGATCTATGATAATACAACAAGTTTGTAAATATCAGTTAGTTACTCGTTAGAGTATTGGCCTCTAATTTTTAATTTAATTTATCAACTCACCGGTCTTGATGTGTTAAAAACTCATTGTTTCGATTATAGTTCTAGATAACAATTTTAGTTAGTTGATATTTGAAGGAAAAAATTCTATATAAAAGTTAAACATATTTTTTTTTCAAATACAATTTGAATGTTGTTTGTTAGAATAGAAGACATGATATATTTGTCATTTTGAATTACAAAATATGTTTAATTGGTAAAATAGTGACCCCTACAAATCGTATGTTATTTGTTAGAAGACAGTTTATAATATTTTTGGATGTACCTTGAATAAAAGATTTTTTTAATTGTGTTAAATGACAGGGTGCTAATAATGAATGTGTAACGGACATTATTTTGTAACATGGTCTGTTATTAATGTTCTTTAGAGGACAGGGTGTTATTTTTAAATGAACGTGGAAAGATAATTCAAAATACAATATTTGACTTTGTTATATTTTGAGGTGAGAATTAATTTTTTTCAGTGATAGTTTTAGTTTTTGGAGTTAAATATCTTTACAAATGTTTTTTTAAGTTGTTGATGGTGGTTGCTGTGTTGTTTTCAGAGTTTTATTTCCTAATTCTAAGAATGTTTTTGTTAATTCTAAGAGTTTTTGTTCATTTTTTATACAGTGTTTTATTATCTTCTTGCGCAGAATATTGCTGTTGTATTTTTTTAATAAATATAATAAAAGGGACTGAAAGAAAATACATAAACAATGTTATGAAGATTGTATTATAATTGTATGAAAGACATTTTTGTCCCAAGCTACATTGTATGAGAGACATTTTTGTCCCAAGTTTACATTGTACGAAAGACATTTTTGTCCAAAATTGACATGGTACGAAAGACATTTTGTCCCAAGTGAACATTGTATGAAAGACATTTTTGTCTCATACTTACATTGTATCAAAGACAATATTATGTCCCAATATTACATTAATTGTAAATAAAAAGCTACATACTTTTGAACACAGAATTACGGCGAGATTTTTGTACATGTACTATAGAGTTGTACATAACTATGTGTGTAAATTTAGGCTTTCAGGTGAATAATAATTATTATTATTTATTCCCTTAGGCTCATTTTAAAAAAATCCATGAATTACTTGAGAACATAATTTTGCTCGGTATAAATGTTAGATAAAGTTCATTCTTATCGTAAAAATAATATATAATGTGTCGTAGAGGAGTATTAAAGTTATGACGATAATGTGTGTATGGAATCGTTGATGATCTTGCATTTCATTGGTCAATCTCATCACATGATTATCTGACTATTTTCGATGTGTTTTCAATATACATTGTACCCATAAAAAGCCAAAATATCATTTTTGTAAAAGCGCACCCTTCATCCAAAGGCTGTACAACTACTCGAGCCATTTTCTATTGTTTAATCGGTCAGATAATCACACAAACCAAACTGACCAACAGAAAAAAATCAACAAATTAATGTATTATTATTGTAGAAGGATTTATACAGATTTATTTGTTTAAACCCGAAATCAGTTTCGCTTTTTATTTATTTATTTTCTGTGGATAGTTTTATGGTACCAGCTCACTTAGTAGGCTCTACTATTTTAACCTAAAGTGATTTACTATTCTCAGAGTATGGAGGTTTGAACCTCACCTTCCTCCTATCAAGTTGATGTTATTTGGGCTAGCACCACCATTTTATATGTGTCTGGTCGCAGAAAGTCAAGTTTTATAAATTGATTGAATTCTAACGCTAATTAATTTAGACATGACATTTAGTTCTCCTGCCTACTATTATTATTCTATTCTATTGTCTCTTTTACGTTCTGTTTATGATTGCAACTCTATTGATTAAGGAAAATAAAATTTGCTATGTCAATGGAATTATGGATTTTGATCTTGCTTTATTATATAAATACCTATAACAACAATTACATTCATTTTTGTATTGTGATAGGTTTAATTTTTTTATGAGAAATTAATGATATCACTTATTCACATTTCGAAGAATCTATCCTTTTCAAAAAATTAATGTAGAGATTGTAAACCAATCTACATAATAATATTTATATTTTCACCTAAGGCTGTTTTAACACAGTCTTTTCCAAATCAATGAGGATTAGAAACGATATCACTCATTCACATTTCCAAGTCACTCTCTATAACTATAGGAAAACCTAGAGCCTATAATATTGTTGATCGGATCCCAAGACTGACGTCTGACAATTTTACATGTTGCAACACGTAAGACAGGGCGGGGATACCATGACTCCTGTCTCAACCAACCACATTAAACTGACACCGACCCAACCAACTACACATGGGGAATTCGTACAAATGAATCTGCCGATCGTGGGATTCGACCCGCGCATCTTCCGATCTGGAGACCAACGCTCTACAACTTGAGTCAGTTAGTTCCCCCAAAGCATGTAGTTCTAACGTTGACGCTATTGTAGTGTGGTGGGACAGCCTTAGCTCTATCTATCAATATTTGATGCAGCATGTCCACTTTCAATTATGGAATTACACACAGTGTCCTCTAGTAGTCCGAACTCGCTGGACATTCGAGAGTGACCATTGAGTTGAGTTGAGTTTAAGGTCCAACACCAGCACTATAATGCTTTTTTTCGGTGAAAGTTGAGGTGAAGATAAAAATGATGATGATGATGTTGGTGGTCATGGGTGCAGTTTTTGTAGCTACGAGGGGTGTTCACTAAGTTCTTAGCATGACAATGAAGGAATAAACCCAGAGACTTAAAATTTGGCACACTTACATTTATTTCTCTACATAGTCACCCTGCATAGTTACACATTTCTGCCACCTGTCCTTGACCTTCAAAAGTCCTTGAGAGTAAAACGTGTCATTTTGCGCATGAAACCACTCTTCCACAGCAGAAATCGCATCTTCAAAACGGCGCCCTCTTATGGATTTCTTAAGGTTTGGGAACAGACAGAAGTCTGATGGAGCTAAATCCGGTGAATATGGTGGATGGGGAAGAATTTCATAGCCACACTGATCAGCTGTCGCAACGGCTTGTCGTGCTCGATGAGCAGGAGCGTTATCATGCAAAAGCAGGACTCCGTTTCGAAGCTTTCCCCGTCTTCTTCTTACAATTTATAATAATAATAATAATAGTTTAGGAGTTTAGGCAACTGTTAGGACTCGAAAGGGCGTGATGAGCTGGTTTCGTCTAACGCCAGTAGCAATGCTATGTTGTGGACGAGTTTTAAGACTAGAGTCTGAAAATTTTACATACTGCCACACAAAGACAGTTTGGGGAAATCCAGGGCTCATTTCTTAGGCGGTTATAATGATACCGACCTAACAAGTAGGGAACAATATGGATAAAATGTAATGGATGTTTCTCCCATCGTCGCTTTCGAACTGAGGACTTCCCGATTTGGGATTGGAAACCAATACTCTACCACTTGCACCAATTCGCACCCTCTCAATATCAATTTTCGACAGTAGGCCTTCAATCATGTAGATCTACTATATTTACAAAAGGTCTTGATTAGATATAGTCATACATAAACAAAACTTCTTTTTCTTTCACTTTGAGACTTAAGTACATGTATATAAAATAACACAAGTTTTATAGACAACAGCAGGCGTGGAAAGTGAAATAAATGAATAAATAAATAAATAAATAAATAAGTAAATAAATAAATAAATAAATAAAAATAAAAAAAACTGTTGGCATGATACCGCTAGGGGTCACTGAGAGAGGGGGGTATATATAAGGCACTGCATCCAGCATCAACGACACTATAAAACATGTATATGCCTGTTGTATATACACACAATATGTTGCCATAAATCATATACAACAAAGCAGACAAAAGGCGTCTCTGTGTGTTCGGATTTTTCCGGTAGTCTGTAGGCCTACAAACGTATCCCGGTGGTTTATTTGTCTGGCTATAGGCTTTGCGATGTACAAGAGGTTAATGGGTGACGTAGTCGCGCCCATGACTTGCGTATGAAGTTTTGTTGGATTTTTTGTCGCTTATTACATGCCTAGAGATTACGGGATTTATAGCGCAAACAATGACGATAAAATTAATAAGGAAAGTATTGTATATGTACTGGTGTCTAAATTTAGCTCTATCCTAGACTTACAAAGCCTTTAGTATTGTTTTTTTTTTGTTGTATTTGCTTTACGACCAAAGTCAGCACTGTATATGCTATGCATGTATTGTGGACGATGCACAAGGCTAATCTCTGACAATTTTATGTGCTGCAACACAGAGACAGTTATTGGGAAATCTAAAATCAAGATCTGTCTCAACTGGTCACATAATAGTGACACCGATCCAACCACAACCAGTATGACGCGAAAATTGGATCTCTTTTTTCCACCAATTGTCAGTATCGAATCGGGAACATCCCAATTAATAGATCAATGCTATACAACTTAGGCCAGTTTGTCTCCAAGCTCGTAACGAAAACATGGACGAATGGTAAACAACAGACTCAGTCGATCAATGTCTAAACACAGCTTCATCCTATACATAAGAACCAAAAAAAATATGATGAACAAGCAATAAGAACAACCATTGTTCTAATAGACGTGATTACGTAATCCGTAAATATAATCTAGTTGATCACAAAGCCTGTAATGGCTGAATGACTGACGACCCACGTCAGTGCAATCTCTAAATAATTCGTCCCCTTAGTCCTTTATTGTTCTAACTCCATTTAAAATAAGAAGGGCATAGATCAATATACTTCAGTCTGAGTTGTTGTCTTGTAAAACTATGGTGGAGAGCACAACGCAAACCAGGTACATAATGTGACAGGCTGAGACAGGAGTCATGGTATCCCCGCCCTGTCTCCTGTGTGGCAGCACATACAATTGTCAGACGTCCGTCTTGGGGCCCGTCCACAATATAGCCTACATAGTGCTGATATTGGACTTTAAAACCAAACCAAACCAACCAGGTACAATGTACGATGTACAACGTACAGTGTCAGACGTCAATCTTGGGGTACGTCCACAATATAGCCTGTATACTGCTGATGTTTGACGTTAAAACCAAACCAAACCAACCAGGTACAATGTACAATGTACAACGTACAACGTACAGTGTACAAAATGTGCAGTGCAGTGCCGTGTCGGAAAAAGGTCACAATGACCTCGCCGCCTCGACATGGCGCCCCGCTCCGTTCCGGCGGCGACCCTCTAGTCTGAAGGTCAAAGGTCACCCAAGTTCAAGGTCACCCAAGTCCCACACTGCACACTGTCAAGGGAGATCATCGCCTGCTTATCTCCCTTCACATAAAGAACGAATAAAGAACTACTTGCCCTAGCTTGGAAGCGACTTAAGAGACTGAAAAATGATAGAGAAGTCCCGGTTATTTATTGCATGCTTGTTGCTTGATTTGATGGTTACATCTTTAGCCAAGCATAAGCTGCAAGTAGAGGTATTGCGATGTACAAGACAATAAAGAGTGACATAATCACACCATTTAGGTAGGTATGAGGTGTTATGATTGCTCTTAATTGTCTCCTTAGAGTTGAGTTAAGTTGGTTTGGTTACTGAGACAGGAGTTATGGTGTCCCCGCCCTGTTTCGTGTGTGGCAGCACATACAATTGTCAGACCTCAGATTTGGGGCCCGTACACAATTTAGCCTGTATAGTGCTGATGTTGGGCGTTAAACCAACTCAACAACAACAACACACCAACGTCCAACATCAGCATTATATAGACTACACTGTGGACAGGCCCCAAGACTGACGTCTGACAATTGTGTGTTTTGTCTCTGTAAGTCTTGGGTTAGACCAGAAAGTGTGAAATAGTGAGAGGTGTCATGAAGCGGATTTTGCGTAGTAATGTGGGATGGAATAATAAGGGCAATTGCTTGTTTCCTTAAACCTTAGTAAAAACACTGCCTGAAAATTGGTCCATCTGCCGGTATAACAGGGGCGGGGGGGTGCGGTGGCCCTGGGGTAGAACATCGGCTTTCGACGCAAAAGGTCCGTCGTTCGAGTCCATGCGATTTCGCTCCCTACTGGTTGGGTCGGTGTCAGTTTAATGTGACCGACTGAGACAGGAATCATGGTATCCCCACCCTGTCTCGTGTGTGGCAGCACATAAAATTGTCAGACGTCAATTTTGGGGCCCGCCGACAATATTGGTCATAAGTATAGTGCTGCTGTTGGACGTTAAACCAACTCAACTCGCCCATATTACACTAAGGAAGTAGAATGAGAACCCATCACGCTAGCTCCTCGTATTACAGGTAATAGAATTTTGATCTCTTATTATGAGAAGTCTTAGCAAGTCTATAAATAATAGGCACTGCAGTTTGATACAGCTATGACTGGACGCCAATGCAGATTTTCCTACCTACGGTTTTCGTTTTGGATATGAGCTACGTTCTCGCAAGCGCTTTAATACAAATGTACCTGCAAAAGCTGTCAACACAGAAATCCCTTCTTCAAACAATACAGAACTGTTAATGTTAAGACACGATCGCTTTTAGATCAGGTGTTTGAGGGCAGATGTCTTAGAGTGTGAAGAAAACCATAAACCGGATGTGCCGTGTAAAGCTGACTTCACAGGAAGTAGTTTGACCTGATTTTGATCTTCTGCGCATGACCCTTACATGTTCCCACTGCATCAAGCAAAGTCCGGCAGAGTAGCCTTTTCTTTGATTTAGCTGGGGAAAAATCATAAATTTAGTTTGTTTTTGTTTTTTTATTTGATATTTATGGTTGAAAAAAATTAGAGATATGTGTGTCTTTGGTGATGCATAATATACGCAAAAATATATGTAATTATTATAATCATTACATTTTTTTTAAATTCTCCTTTTTGTCTCAATAACTCACATATGGTTGTTATTATTCGTGTGAAAAAGTATTGTTGGGGGTAACTTAACGAAGGTTTTTTCAAAGGACGCTTATCTTTTTAGATTGTATATATAAAAAAAAAGACTTGCAGTCAAGCTTTATCAGTGAGCACAAAATATGATGCTAGTACATGTACCATTTTTCAGACGTTTGATTTAAAAACTGTAGACATGGTAGACCTACTTATAAAAACCGCATGGCTGTGGTATATATAATCTACGTCCTGCCCACAGTCTAATACGTGTATTTATGTTGTTCTTTTATCAATTAGAAAGCGTAGACACAGAGATATTTTGTTTGGGTTTTTAAATTGATTTGCTGTTTTATTGTTTTGTTTGGGTTTTTTGTTTTTGAACTTCTGATATGAATCCCGAGTTTAAATAACGCACTTTATTGCACTATGAAAAAGAAAATACCAATGTTGGAAAATGGTATTGTTTATGGCATGAGTGATTTATTGAGATCCGTCGATCATGTTCTCAGCAAGATATGGCTTAGAATACAAACCTGGCAAAGAAAACAACAACAACACAAAAACAACAACAAAAGCATTAATTCGGTGACGAGAATATGGTTTTAATGTGCGTCTTTTATAATAAAAAAGAGAAAAAATACGTTATCTTCTTTTGGTTTAGTTTGTTTCGTTATTCTTCCCTTAAGTGTGCTGAAGATTATTTTAACGTATCGTTCCTAATAATTAGGTGTAAGTATTCATTTTTGAAATTGATTGTCTATTTTGACTCCCCAAGATCAAGGTATGTAAAAGATCAGCCCAAACAGAGGAGTTTGAAGACATCTCAACGGAACTGTCTTAAGTCAAGTAAGTCAGTGTGAAGGATACCATAATAAACAAACTGGGGTGAACAAATGCCCCTTAATATTATCGTTAAAACCTCGACCAAATAACTACAGCTGCCATGAGACTCAAACCAGCTACAGCTTGCACGTTAACCCAGTGCTTTACCGCCTGAGCCAGCTACCATTTTCATAGCGCCCATGGGGCCTGGAGTCCTGGACTCTTGTCTCGGCAGAAGTGTTGAACGGACATTGGAGATTCCCGGACAGACAGGCAGATTCGAACCAGCTACCACCTGCATGTTAACCCAGTGCTTTACCAACTGAGCCAGCTAGCTAGCAGCCTAGCGCCCTTGGGGCTTGGAGCCCTGGACTCCTGTCTCGGCAGAAGTGTTGTACGGACATTGGAGATTCCCGGAGAGACAGGCAGACTCGAACCAGCTTCAAACTGCATGTTAATCCAGTGCTTTACCGACTGAGCCAGCTGCTCTTGGGGCCTGGAGTCCTGGACTCTTGTCTCGGCAGAAGTGTTGTACGGAGAATCCCGGAGAGACAGGCAGACTTGTCGGCCAGTCAGCAGACGGCATCTCACACCAGCAGGCGTGCACATAAACTCTGAGTACGCGTTAGGCGCCGAAACTTCACACAGCTACGGTGTCCCAGGTATAAAGAGACAGAGATCTAGATCAGGTCTGGTCTCTCGAGGTCTGTCTCTCTCTCTCTCTCTCTCTCTCTCTCTCTCTCTCTCTCTCTCTCCCTCTCTCTCTCTCTCTCTCTCTCTCTCTCTCTCTCTCCCCAGACCTGTAGCAAGGCAGCGATGAAATGAGCCGTAGACGGAGGGACTAAAATTTAGACCTAGCTTGCATTCTGTCTGTCTGTCTGTCGAATCAAACGAACGATACATATACTTCCCCGCTTATTTATGGTGCAACTCCTGCACCTCTCTCTCTCTCCCAGGGATGGGAAAGGATAGTATGGATTACGGCCCTTGTTCAGGTCAGGATGCCTTGACAACTGAATGAATCTAGATCTACTGCTTGGGAAGGATAATATAATGAGCTTGTTCCGCTATTTCTTCTTCAGTTTGAATGCTGTTCCTTTTTCTTGTTAGTATTGGTCGCATATATGTAGTTTTATCTTTAAAAAAAAAGAATTAAAAACAAATAAAGAAAGAAAGAAAGAGAGAATAATAATAATAAT
>RQTK01001286.1:1198-11924 GCA_003991915.1 Elysia chlorotica
TATAGGCTATATTGTGGACGGGCCCCAAGACGGACGTCTGACAATTGTATGTGCTGCCACACACGAGACAGGGCGGGGATACCATGACTCCTGTCTCAGCCGGTCACATTATACTGACACCGACCCAACCAGTAGGGAACGCAACCGCCAGGATTCGAACTCGGGACCTTTTGCGTCGGAAGCCGATGTTCTTCCCCTGGGCCACCGCCCCGACCTGTATATATTCCGGACCCTCTCTCCTCTCCCTCTCTCTCTCTCTCTCTCTCACTTTCTGGGTTTAAAGTCCCTCATGCTCAGAATAGCCTAGAGGATACTATACGGCGAGAAAAAATACACCTCGAATTCCACTTACACATTCACCAAGGACGACGTTTTCAGGGTTAATAAGTAAAACGGTGTTCTAAAGTTAGACACGGGGCTAAGGGTATTTTATAAATAGTTAAAATCACCATTAGTCCTATGTTTAAGGGCTTATTCTATACGCACAATAAATAGTTTTCGTCCAAGTGTTGCTTTACGCACTATATGTTGTAGTGGTTTTGTTTAGATGCTGGGCATACACCCTGTGTATCGCGATTATTTTACTTAACATAAAAGTTAATCTTTTTTAGACCTAGGGAACTTTAAATTGTGTGATAGTTTAATTTGAACGAAAACACTTAAATATATAGTGCGTTTAGACAAATTTGGCCACAAACACTACATGTAATGCGTATAGAAAACCCCGTATATACGATAAAGGGGCAAAAACACAATATATACTGCATATAGACACTTTCTATGTTTAAGCACCAATGTACTTCACTACCCGAGAAAGGGCAACAATTTTAAGTTTGAAAAAGTACACTTAAGTAAATATTTAGGCCTACCTCAACTACAAAACTACTATTATCACAGCTCTATATTTGTGAAACAGCATATCGAATTGACAGACATTCGTCCTGAGACCCGTTCGGGAGACGGTCTATTTGCACACGTTGGAAGTTGGAAACAAACAGCAACAACAACTTTCTGATACTCCGACACTGCCGTAGTTCCCTTACATTTCTAAACCATTTTGACGCATTAGTCCCAGTATTATTTTGCCTACGAATGAATCATCTAGATCTAGGATTATAAGTACAATATTGTAGTAGATTACAACTTGTCGTAGGAATAAAACTATGAGAATGAAGGTTTATATCGAGTCGTAAGTTATAACGACGTTGTTCTTGCGGCCGATACTTTATAACAGCCCGTGTAAAACCTAAAGTCATATGATTTTAAAAACGCATGTAAGGAAACTTATACAATTATGACCAGCATGCTGGTGACAGCTGCTAACGAAATTAAACATAAAAATAGTTCCAAGCGTATGGCAGCTTGTTATGTATCATAGTGGTGAGTTACTGAGTTACTAATGGCGAGTTAATTGAATTCAAATTACCTAGTCCAACAACTGTACGTGATTTTACTGCCGTCATCGACAAGTATTTTCGCGTGCAAATACATGTAACAACAGTTGCAAAAGTTCGGGTACTCCAGTAGAAAGGAAGAAGTTACAGAGGACCTTTCATAAACATGTATTTTGTTTTGGTATTCTAGATTGGTTTTTATTACAAATTAGGTTTGGGTTTCTTTTGTGTGGTCATTTAACTACCTTGCTCCTGTGTTACCAATCTGCTAGGAAGATCAAACAAGCATAGTTGTTGAACCGAGGTATGCATGACTGTTATTTTTTATTGCCATGCATTTTTTCAACATAAGTGCGCATTAAATCAGACTGTTTAGTCTGTGTATAGAAGAAGGTAGAAACACAACGTATAAACTATAAACGCATAGTAGCAACAAGGGAGAGAGGGTGTCTTCTATGTTATTTTTGGTATGATCTTAAAAATATTTCTTCTAAGGAAGAACTCAACAGAATCGAGGACAATCTTTTTTTTTTTTTTATTTAACGGGTTACAACATTTCTTCTCCTTCAGAAGAAAAGTAAGTAAGCGTATATTTAAAGGTGTGAGAGGCAGACAGACAGACAGACAGACAGACAGACAGACAGACAGACAGACAGACAGACAGACAGACAGACAGACAGACAGACAGACAGACAGACCAACAGACAGACGGACTGATAAACAGACAAAAAGGCAAACAGACAGACAGACAGAGAGCCAGAGGGAGGGAGAGAGAGGCTGTGATAGGTTACAAAATTACACAACGCCCCCAAAAAAATCTCAATTGTTTTTTTTTATACCTTGGGTCTGCTTGGGTTGCTCGAATAACACCCGGCCCCATAGATATATAAATATACAAATATATTAATATCTATGCCCGGCCCACATTATTTGTAATCGACAACTGGGGGTTGGGGGGCTGGCTATTCTAAAAGTTTCTATGGCGTAGGATCTGAGCTGTACCACCTCGCCCCTTGATCTTTTTTTTTAGATTATAGCCCTTTATAGGTAGATTCTAGTTATTGCTCATAAAAGAAACGGAAATCTTTTTGGACTACAAGGTTTCTCTCTGTGTTTATTATCTCCCCATGGCTCATTTAATCTCTAGTGGCTCATGCATAGCTTACTATATTAAGTACTCCATGGGCTCATGCCAATTGACCATGAATCCACTTGGACAGCTTACGGTTGCCATTAGTTTCTATTTCTTGTCCTTTTTCCCTCAGTTTTGCTACACGTTCTTCTTGTCTCTCTTCCCATTTCCTCTTTCTGTCCCTGTCTGCCTTATTGTGTGTGTGTGTGTGTGTGTCTCTCTCTCTCTCTTTCTTACTCTCTCCCCATCTCTTCTCTCTCCTTCTCTCTCTCCATCTCTTCTCTCTCCTTCTCTCTCTCCATCTCTTCTCTCTCCTTCTCTCTTTCTCTCTCTTCTCTCTCCTTCTCTCTCTCTCTCTCTCTCTCTCTCTCTCTCTCTCTCTCTCTCTCTCTCTCTCTCTTTACGATATATATATATATATAGAGAGATAGAGAGAGAGAGAGAGAGGTAGAGAGAAGGAGAGTTGAGTTGAGAGTAGTTGGTTTGACGTCCAACATCAGCGCTATATAGCACTATATTGTGGACGGGTCCCAACACTGAGGTCTGACAATTTTATATGCTGCCACACCCGGCGGAGGTTACATGACTCCTATCTCAGCCGGTCACATTAGACTAACACCGACTCAACCAGTAGGCGAGAGGGAGAAGGGGGAGAGAGAGAGAGAGAGAGAGAGAGAGAGAAAGAAAGAAAGAGATAGAGAAGGGTCGAGTATAAGTTTGATTTGGTTAACTTCCAATATCAGCACTATATAATATGCAATATTACGGAAGTGTCCCAAGACTGACGTCTAACAATTTTATATACTGTCACACGCTAGACAAGGCGGGAAGACCTGGACTCCTGTCTCAGCAGATCACCGTCCAACCAGTAGCGGACAAAATCGGGAAATTTATTAATGACTCATTTAGAGATATGAGATGCGGATGCAAAAGTTCCTGACGTCAATTGTCTGACGCCATAGCAGCTCTAGATGGGTATGATCACGCGAGTCAGTCGGCTATCTAGGTTATCTTAACTATTCTTTGGGCCGAAGTATTGTACAAGTATTTTGGCCCAATAATTTTGGGCGTATCAGAACGGATAATCTACAATAAATTTCATTGCCAGTTGCTATTTGTTCTTAGTTCTATAATTACAGCAACTTGAAGAACACATCTCTTCAAAGGGTACGCCAGTCAGGTAAGAGCGATTGAAAGGTTTGCGTTTGTTTTATGTGTTATTTTTTGGTACCTTTCTCTTAATTTTTATTAATGTTTTCTTTATATGTGTAATTTACGCATTTTTCATAATTTCTTTGCTGTTCATGTATCATGTCCTTTATGTGCAAAACTGCCTTATAATGTGTGTGAATGGCTGATAAATTGTCTCGTCTTAACTATGTAAAGCGCTTTGAGCCGGCTATGCTGGGATAAAGCGCTTAAAAATGATCTTCATTATTATTATTATTACCTAAGATTTCGTTGTATGATTCCTCCAGAATGGATATTATTTTATGTTTAAGTTGAGGGTTTCTATTTTATGACTTGGTGTCTTTTTTATTTTAAGTGCCTTGTGGACAAAAGGTGAATGGTACCAATAATAGCACATAACTTATTATTTACAGACTCTATCTTCATTTCATAAAAAGTCAACTGATGACGCCCTTACACAATAAAACCTGATTAGTCAGTAGTACTAGTGTGGTTCCATAGTATGCTTTGTTTGTATGGAAGGTTTCTTAACATGAATGGTCAAGAACTGACTCTTGGACTTCAGTTGAGTTCAGTTGAGTTGGTTGCTTAACGTCCAACATACCCACTAAAATATGAAGCTGTAGTCGGAGCAGTAGTAGTAGTAGTAGTAGTAGTAGTAGTAGTAGTAGTAGTAGTAGTAGTAGTAGTAGTAGTAGTAGTAGTAGTAGTAGTAGTAGTAGTAGTAGTAGTAGTAGTAGTAGTAGTAGTAGTAGTAGTTGTTGTTGTAGTAGTAGTAGTAGTTGAGTTGGCTTGACTTCCAACAGTAGCACTATATAGGCTGTTATTGTGGACGGGCCCCAAGACTTACATCTGAAAATTGTATGTGCTGCCACACGAGACAACGGGGATACCATGGTTCAGCCGGTCACATTAGATTGCCACCAATCCCAGTAGGGGGCGACATCGCCAGGGCTCGAAACACGAACTTCCTGTATCGGAAGCCAGGGCTACCGCACCCCCGAGACGGACCAGAAGACAAAATGTCCAGTCTAACGTTACGCAAAGAGACACAACGATGACCCCAGAACTCGAGCGTTCACATTATAGTCAAACCAACTAGTGGGGAAGATGGTGGCCGGACCAGAATTTATAACTAGACTTTAAAAAGAAGTTACAAGGACTGCCTAATTAGATCTTTAAGTCTATGCTAAATACTTGTCGTGATAATGTATTGTTAGATTGATTTTCTCTGTCTCTGTCTCTGTCTCTCTGTGTGCCTGTCTGTTTGTCGTCTCTCTCCCTTTGTCTCTCTCTCTCTCTCTCTCTCTCTCTCTCTCTCTCTCTCTCTCTCTCTCTCTCTCTCTCTCTCTCTCTCTCTCTCTCTCTCTCTCTCTCTCTCTCTCTCTCTCCCTCCCTTTCTCATTATCTCTGTCTTCGGTCGTCTCCTACGCTCCCCTGGCAGATCCTATGGGGTGATAAGCTAAGCGTCCATATGACCTGTCAATTGATAAGAATGTGTTGGTACATTCCTCGAGATAACTTATGTGGAAGTACCATTGAATATTATACTTGTACATAGCGAAGGTTTCACCTGAAGAATGTTAAGCTTAGAAAACTTACAATGACCATTACCCAATATTACGGTCTAGTCTCTAACCGGTCTTGGTCAGCTGGTTACTAATAGGGGAATCTCTTTGGTTTGTAACTTAGTACTGGTAATAACTACTGGTAATGACATAGGTACGCTCTTCACCCCACCCTCTTTCTGTGTGTGGCTTTGGAGGAAGGGGGGGGGGATTGTCTATGTCATTCTGTGTATGTGTCAATGCCTCTATCTCTCTTTCTCTCTCTCAATCACTCTCTCTCTCTCGTTTTGTCTTCTTTATTTAACTCTTTTGCTCTCTTGATGTCAATTTCTACTCTTTCTCTATCTCCATCTCCAATATATCTTTGTCTCTTAGGCTTTGACACGTAGAGACTAAAAGAGAGGAAGAGAATGAGAGAGAGAGGGTAAGCAAATCGAAAGCGAAGTGAAGAAAGTATTAGACAGATTAAAATAATAGAGAGAGAGAGAGAGAGAGAGAGAGAGAGAGAGAACCAAAGGGAACGGCCGTGGTAAATGGAGCACTATACAGAGATAGAGAGGGGGGAGACAGAGAGAGCAAGGAATGAAAAAAAAAGAAAGGAAAGAGAAAAAGAAAGAGATAGATAGATAGATCGTTAGGGAAGAGAGAGAATATAGAGATAATCCTGAAAATGGGCAGGGGAGGGGGGATAGGGGGGCAGAGAGAGAGAGAAACACACAGAGACAGAGAGCGAAAGAGAGATAGAGAGAGAGAGAGTTAAATGACATGTCGATTGTCAACGTTGCGACTAGCCAACCACACTACCACAGACTGGCAGACAGACAATCTGTCAATCACACAGTGCCAGCTTGCCAGCAAGACCTGCACCCAGTCAAGGCCTCCTGGTTCACTCTGACAATCATCATTTTAAAAGTAGGTCACCACAGGTAGGCTACACCAGGTAATGCGACAAAGTTTGGCGAATACCAGTAAAGCTACGCAAGCACAAAAATTTAAATATAGAACAATATATTGCACGAAACGATTTCGTCCAAGGTGTGACCTTCACTTCTGACGTCGTATGGAACTGGTTTTATTGAAGACTTGACCTCTCGAAGTTTCCTTCGTTTCTCGTGTCTCACAAGGCCATGTCTCTTTCTCTTTTATATATTATTATTGAATTATATTGTGTTGGCCTCTGTGCCTCGCTAGGCCCTAGATCAATGCAGACTTTGAGACTCTCAAGACGGTAGACACGCCCCTTAGATATTTCTGATTGCCCATTGGCTACGGTAAGTCTAGGGCAACGCTATGCTTGGACGTCGGTCCAGATTTTCTTACCTATCGTCTTCATTTTTTGCTATAGGCCCTGTTATCGCAAAACTTCTAATGTACACGGAGAGCACTCTCTCTCTATCTCTCTCCTCTCTCTCCCTCTCTCTCTCCCTCTCTCTCTCAGAAACGAATGGCAATCATTTGCCTCTCTCTCTCTCTCTCTCTCTCTCTCACTCTCTCTCCCTCTGCAATCCTTTACCTCTCCCACTCTCTCTCACTCTCTCTCGCTCTCTCTCTCTCACTTTCTCTCTCTCGATCTCTCTCTCTCTCTCTCTCTCTCTCTCTCTCTCTCTCTCTCTCCTGTCTTTCTCCTGCTCCCCCCACCTATTTCAATACCCGTGTCGAATGTCTCCCATGTCAAGACGATGCCCTTATTTTGAGCTACCGCTAGCGTCCCCTTAAATTCACACTATGCACTACCCCCTTGTCTCTTCCCAGAGTTGTGTTACTTTACTCTGGGTCTCCAAAGAAAACGGATGGTACATGACTTGTGCATTCAGGATCAGGTTTCTCATAGATCTACTTCTTGGTTAGAAGCATAGCGTTACCTCGTAAGTGTTGTTCTTATTATTATTATCGTTGTTGTTGTTGTTGTTGTTGTTGTTGTTGTTATTATTATTATTATTATTATTATTATTATTATTATTATTATTATTATTATTATTATTATGAGAGCTCTTGTCACCCAATCGCGATTTACTTGATTCCATGGTTCGAAACCCACTATTAGAACAATGTTCGTCCTTTTTCACCCCCCATCTCCCACGCTCTGGGTCATTGTCAGTGTTATGTGAACGACTGAGACAAGTGTCTAGGTCTCTCAACACTGTCTCGTTTGTGGCAGCACGTAAAATTGTCAGACGTTAGTCTTAGGGTACGTGTACAATATATCCTATATAAATCTGACGAAAGAAGCTTAGCATCAAACTCAAATCCAAATCCCGATTTTCGTTGACGGATACAAAGACTAACATGTAGATATTGATATTTTATTTTATTTTATGCCACACAGAAATACATGTAGTGAGGTAAAATACCAGACTATTGTTTTACTTTGTGACTTTCAAATTCTACTGACAGTCTGACACCGACCCACTCATGGGCTAGAGGAGATGAAATCTGAGAATTAGGTTTGCCCAATCATGGGTTCCAAACAGATACCTCAATGTTGGATAGCTATACCATTTGCGTCGGTTCGACCCCATTTTAATGATACAGACCGAGGCCTTCATAATAACAGGCCTAGACATCGAAATAATCGGAGTGAACACATTATTTTTAGTAAAAAATGGTAACAGTAATCTATCTCTTATAGACCATCAACGTTGTTAGATCAGATTGATACTCAGAGATTACTTTTTGTTCAGCCTACCCAGCCTAACATTGCAACAATTAAAAATGAACCATGGTGAATCAGGCAAAGTCGGAAATTTGACTTTTGGAGTCATTCATAGTGTGTCAAACAGCAATAAATACATTTTAAGAAGTTGAAAAATAACGCAATCATTTCTAGAACTAGAGATATGTATTTTTTAAATGAAAAGGGTTAATATATAGTGTTTTGTAATGTTTAGAGAGCTATTGCTAAAAACCTATATTTGCGACCTATGCCTCATTCACCCTGGTTGCCTCACCTATTACTGTTTTAACCAATTTAATGGTATAGCTAACTTAGACTTTAAATCGAACATTTGATTGTATTTTTATTTAGGTGACTTTGCTTGCTATTTTGGAAAGCCTCGATACAGACTTAACCAAAAGTAATCAATGCAGTTTAGGATTCTTCATGGGCATCAAGTAGATGTTAGACAGAGAGAGAGAGAGAGAGAGAGAGAGAGAGAGAGAGAGAGAGAGAGAGAGAGAGAGAGAGAGAGAGAGAGAGAGAGAGAGAGAGAGAGAGAGAGAGAGAGAGAGAACTAGAGAGAGAAATTAGATAGAGAGAGAGATAGAGAGAGAAAGATAGCTAGAGAGAGAGAGAGAAAGAGAGCTAGAGAGAGATCTACCTCAACGTTGTATTTAGGACCCTAGGTAGCTAGAAAAGGTTGTAAAGTATAATTTATGGAGGCCATCCACAAAGGCACACCCTATCTCGGAATGTCGTTTATACGAATTTAGCTAACACTACCAAACAGAGATAGATAGGGCTAGGCTTCCAAAGATAACGATAAAGGTCACCCAAAGTATGCTGCTTGCTAGTCAAAATTTCGCACTAACACTGAAAGTAAGGTTTAAAATTATCTTTGAACAAAATTATCTTTGCATTGCGCAATGCACATTATATTAAAAAAAAATAGGATAATAAAATTGATAGATTTTTTTAAATGAATTACTTATACCTCAAAATTGTAGGTTTGGGGTCATTACACTGCTGAAACTGCTGACATAGCTAGGCTAGTAGGCGTGTAGGTTTAACATGAATATAATTTTTAGAATACTCTCGGAGTACCATTCCTTCTTAACTTTGCTAGGAATTTTTTTTTACAAAAATATTTCAATAAATCACATTATAATTATATCTTTAGTATACATAAAAAATAGTGTTTTCTGTTGTTTCAATTCGATAACTTAACTTTACACTTTTGAAGCTAAGCGTTGGTAAGTACAACATCGTAGTAACTTATGACGAGTCGTAAGGTTTACGACGAGTCGTAATCTACTACTACAACTACAGTGGGTGTAGTTACGTCCCAAGATCCGAATCAGAAAAGTTGGCACGCAGTTAGTCCAGTTACACTGTTATTCGTTTTTATCAGTTTTTGTATCCGGTTTGGTGTGCACTTCACGCAAGTAAGTTCACGGAAGTAAATGGCGTGTTGAGTGAGAGATAGAGAGAGAGAGAGAGAGAGAGAGAGAGATAGAGAGATAATGAACAGTATAATCTTTTGAGCTTTGGCACTTTCAATATTATCACACTCATGATATAGCAACGTCCTATTTTTACGTAGGGTCAATTACCGTAGATCTACATGTAAAATAATTGAGACCATTGTATTATTTTGCGGTTTCTAGATCTAGGCTACAGTGTAGATTGTATTATAACTTATTGTTCACGATTTCGTCACATGAAAGTATGTGTGGGGTGTATCCTACTGATTCATCGTATCTATGTTTGTAGGTGTGATTGTGAAAGAGAGAGAGAGAAAAAGACAGAGAGAGAGAGAGCTAAGGAGGAAGAGGGAGAGAAGGAGGGAGGGGGAGAGAGGGGCAGAAAAAGAGGAGTAGATAGGGTTAAGAAAATAAGAAGATGAGAGAGAGGGAGAGAGAGAGTGAAAAAAAAAGAAAAAAAAAGAGAGAGAGAGAGAGAGAGAGAGAGAGAGAGAGAGAAAGAGAGAGAGAGAGAGAGCTAAGGAGGGAGGGAGAGGAGGAAAGAGAACGAGGGGTAGATAGGGTTAAGAAAATAAGAAGATGAGAGAGAGGGAGAGAGAGAGTGAAAGAAAAAGAGAGAGAGAGAAATAGATAGAGAGAGGGAAGGAGAAGCAGATAGACATACAGGCAGACAAGCGAGTAATGAGATATATGAAAAAGCCATTATTAAAGTTTCGCCATAGATTCGAATTAAACCAAGGTTATCCTGCTCGCACATCCAAAGCATTAACCGACATTATGGAACTGTCACTTTACAAATTAAATTAAAGTTCAGTATGCAGGTCCATTCATTAAAGCTTCGTCAAAATAATGTGTATTTCATTTATCCCTGATCTCTCTTGATCTCTCTACCTCTCCACCTCTTTCTCTCTCTTCCTCTCTCTCTCTCCCTCTCTCTCTCTCTCTCTCTCCCTTCTCTCTCTTGTTCTTTAGTGTTCTCTTTGTATCTCCCAAAGCTCTCTCCCCAGTTAACTCTTTCATTCTCTCTCAAACAATCTATAACTTTTTCTTCCTAAGTCTTTTATTTTCTCTCTACGGGTATCTGTCCGTTTCTCTCTCTAGCTCTGTGTATTTCTCTTCCCATCTCTCTCCCTCTCTCTCCTTTCTCTCTTTCTCGCTCAGATCTCTGTCTCTCTCGTTCTCTCACTGTTTCTCTTTTTCTCTCTCTTTCTCTCTCTGTCTTTCTGAATGTCTGTCTGTCTGTCTGTCTGTCTGTCTGTCTGTCTGTCTCTCTGTCTGTCTGTCTGTCTGTCTCTCTCTCT